>JAULKM010000011.1:1752309-1770656 GCA_032355605.1 Rubia tinctorum | reverse complement strand
ATCGTAAACCTCAACACCAGTCAAGGGTATTGGTGGCCCTCTAAGCTCCACTTCTCCATTGAACCACATCTTAGTTGCACGCCATGGGTGACCGTCTGGAAGAAACCGCTTATGGCCAAGATAAGCTATTTTACACCCATACTTCAACTGGCAAAAGGTTGTTTCCTTCTCACACACATGACAAGCATAATGGCTTTCCACCGAGTACCCTAACAAGTTTCCATATGCGGGAAAATCGTTTATGGTACAAAACAACAAAGCCTTCTATGTGAAATCTTCTTTGGCACTTCCATCATAAATATGAACCCCTGTATTGAACAAGGTCAACAAATTATCCACTAACGTAGCCAAGTAAACATCTATGTCGTTACCAGGTTGCTTAGGACCTGAGATCATCATAGATAATAACACATACTTCCTCTTCGTTATCAACCAAGATGGTAGATTATAAAATCACCATCATAATAGGCCATGAACTATGTGTTCTACTCATATTACCAAATGGATTCATTCTTCCAGTGGAGAGCCCTAGTTTCAAATGTCGTGGTTCTGCACCAAACTCAGGATACATAATATCAAGTTTCTTCCACTGTTCACCATATGACGTATGACGTATGACTGATGAAGCTACACGCTGGTCATTTTCTTTCAGCATGCCATCGCAACAAATTTTCATTTTCTTCGTAAGCAAACAACTTTTTCAGCCAGGGAATGATAGGGAGATACCATAAAACTTTGACCAGTGTCTTTTTCTTTATAGTCAACTCTGCTTCAGCACCAACATCATTCCATTGCGCTTTAACTTATAACGAGACTTGCCAAAAACCCAAAAATTGTCCAGGACCTCGTCCTCCCCCCCCTGTATAACATACAATTGTTGGGACACACATGTAATTTTTTCAATTCCATTCCCGTTGGACATAGAATTCTTTTGGCAGAATACAATCGGTCCAACAAAAGATTTCTTCAGGCAGAAAATCACGAATCAATTGAAGAGTTTCCACCATCCCTTTTTCAGTCCAACCATATTTGGCTTTCAAATTCATCAATTGCAGGGTGGCGCTCAAAACCTGATGTTTTGCACCGTTGTACAAAACCGTCTTCTTATCATTATGCAAAGCTTCAAGAACTTCGAGTTTTCCATTAAAATATCTAGCAACATCCTCCACCATCTCCTTGAATCCTTCATTTAGAAATGGATCATCTGATTATTTATGAATTTGCTCTTCCTTCACACTCGTTTCATCCTCCCGGTGCCACACCCAACAAATGTAACTTGTTTGAAACTCACACATGATGAGATGTTCACGTAACTTCTTCAACACCAATTATACATCATTTCTAAAATCCTTACACTGGCAGCGGCTCGCAACACACCATTCTTTGAAGTGTGTGCAAAGGTAACCACAACAAAGGATTCGATCAATGGGAAGTACTCGGGTGATTTTATCAAGTCCCTACTAATCAATCAACTCAATCCATAATCGAGTCCCTATTTATGAGTGCAATTCACAATCCTATTAACAAGGAAGAACAACAAACATTAACATTTAAAGAAAAAAAACATTGACATAAAAAATTATTTAGATATTAGGTCTCAAACCATTTCAACACTAAATCATACATGTCCCAAAAGAAGTTTAGTTGAATTGTTCGTACCTTTCCCAATGCCAAAGTTATACATTCCTAGAATTTCATGAATCCCAATCGCCAATTTCATGTTCCCAAAATTTGGTTTAAAGAATATATGAACACAAATAGCGGGTTTTGAAATAATATCTATTTGGTAAGTTCCGAACTTGGAAGATTGTCATGAGGCCAAAAAACCCGACCCACCGTGCTTTCGATTCCGGAACACTTATCTGAATCATGACTCGATTAAGGAACTATCGGAGTAATCCATCCACAGACGTTCCAAAATTAGAACAAATGTCCGACCAGTCTTCCATCTTCGCAACCAAACCGGTTAGAAGACGATTTGGTATAACCGCCTTCTATTGAACCAAAACAAAGGTGGTTCTATAACGAACCGCCTTCTTTTGTGATACATAGAAGATGGTTCTTGCAAAACCATCTTGTTAGTCGGTTGAACAGCCTTCGTTTAATATACCCCCTGAAACACATAGGTTCTGAACTCGAAACGTGTGGACGAAGGTTGTTCCTCAAAAAAATTAAGAAACCACCTTTGTGGGCTGTCTTTAATCAAGCAGCCTCCACTAGTGACCTTTTAATAATACCAGCTATAAAAAAAAGAGGAAATTATCAGCAATGGATACAGAAATCAAGTAATAACCAACAAAAATATGAAATAAAATTCCACAATATTTAAATACTAGTCGTAGTAGCTTTAGATTAATCCTTTCCCCTTACAAATGTGCTTTATAACCTGAAAATTATGTAATTAATTATCAGAAAAACATAAATATTAAAATAAAAAACTTACAAACTAACAATATACATACCATATCTAACAGTCAATTTAGGTTTCAATCGACTGGATTTCCTCAAGAAAATAACATCACCTACATTAAAAAAGTAAACACATGAATTAAAAACTGAAACACCTAAAGTGAACAGATAAATATGACTATGTACATACATAGTCATAAACATAATATAAAAATATTAAGATTAAGTAACCAAGAAAATAACTAAACTAATCACATAAACAGTTTACTAACTCAAATTCAACTATTTAAATAAACTGATTCAATATTTTTTTCAGCCAAATCATGTCCAAATCTGACAGAGACATCAAAATTGATTCATAACTTTCCTGCTCCCAGGAAAAATACGTAGAAACAGCTTTCCTAAAACTACTTACAAAACCCCCTGCCGGTTCCAAAAGGCAATGCAAACAGAAAAATATTATGCTCCTACAACAAGCTAAATCCTCAATAGTTAAAAAAATATCAACAACATCAATATATACAGCTATAGTACAGTCAACCACAACAGAGCCACAACAAAACCTAAACTAAATACATAAACAAGCTAACTAAATTGTTTAATATCATTGGAACCACCGCATAACCTAAACTAAACACATAGACATGATAACTAATCCGTTATAAACCGTTTGATATCACTGTAACCACAACACAAAAACAATAAAATAGAGCAACAACTAATAAGTCATCAAACAGAGCAACATCAAACAAAAAACAGAGCAACAACTAATAAGTCATCAAATAGAGCAACATCGCTAAGAACGAAGAACACATCTAATAGTTTATCAATAAAAAAGAGCAACAACACAAAATCCTAACTAATACAGAATTTACCAAAAATTTAGAAGAAAACCTTTTAGATCAGCAGCCGATGAAGTACAAACACTTTCATCTACAGACAAGTTATCCTTATCAACTATAACTTCTTTCGAAGCCTTCAACTTCGTCATAATACCAAAATATCTATAAAAAGCGAAATAAAATATAAAAAATACACAATATACGGTCAATATAACACACTCACGGCCGAATTTACATAGATAAATGCCAGAATCAACAAGAAAACCGCTGGAAACTTGAAAAAAATATCAAAACCCCAAATATAGACCACAAAATCCAACGAATTCAAAACAAATACCTCTTTGAAATCGGATTACACACTATGACGCAATGTGGGCTACGAATTTGTGAATTTAAACTGAATTCAGACAGTTAGAATCGGATTTCAAGGATGCTGTTTGAGAGAGGGTTTTTGGCTATTTTCAATTCTGGAAATCCGACGAGATAAAATGAAAATAAAAGTAAATAATTCCTGAAATACACATCTTATATACTATTGTCTTTAATCTCTAAAACTATTTAATTTTTTTAGAGACCCATGGTTTCACCATAAGTTTGGGTGAGACGGTTTCACCCAAGTCTTTGTACTAAAACAAAACTTTGTGAAACAATATTGTTAACCAATTAGGATTTTGAGAATTTTGAAATAAAAAGAGTACTCCATCCATTTCACTTTATTTGACACACTTTTCTTTTTTAATTTTATTTTGATACACTTTCTTTTTTTGTCAATTTTTTTTTTCAATTCCATCAACTCATTCTAGATTTCTCTTTCTAATTCAATTTATTCACTCATTTTATTCATAAAAAATCTAAGCGCCTAAAACATAGTGCCAAATGTAAAGGAATGGAGGGAGTAGGTGTGATGTTAAAAATTAGAAAACATTTTTTGTATGGACGTTTTGTATGTGGGGATGTGAGTGTCTAATGAAAATTTAACAAGTATTATATAAAAGTTACAATTAAATTCATCCTTATTTTTCTCTCTTTAATTATAGGGAAAAATTGGGAAAACCCGTCTTTCCATAAGTTTACGGAAATATGGAGTTTAATTAGAATAATAGAAAGGTAAGGTTTTAGTTACAATATTAAAATTTTATTTTGATTTCTTTTAATTTACAATTTAAACCTTTGTTTTTCCATAATTTATGGAAAACCCGTCTTTTAAGCAACTGACTCCTAATTATAACTTTAATTTGATATTCGTTAAATTTATTTTGACCCTGATATCTCACATACAAAACCCCATATAAAAAATGAGAAAGTCTCAGGAAAGGCGGTATTTCCTTAAGTTTATGGACAGTCCACTGTACTTTTTACCTAAAATATTGTAATTTTTTAAATAAAATTTAAACATTGTATTTCAAAATTTAAAACAAGTAATAATGTGTATTTGAATATGAAAATATAATAACATATAATATTGAAAAATTAATATATAATTTAACAAATGCAACATATAAGGTAAAAAAAATTAATATGTAATTTTAAGAATATTGAGTTGCACAATTTAAATTTTAATCAAATATATTTTTAAGAATACAAAGACTTGGGTGAGACCGTCTCACCCAAAATTATGGGGAGACTAAGTGCTTCTTTGAAATTTTAATAGTTATTGGAACTTAGTTGCAATAGTATATAAGACATATAATTTAGTAATTATTCACTTTTTCTTTAATTTTCTTTCGGTCATTATTTCTCAAAATTTGAAAACCACCAAAACCTCTTGAAACCGCTCCATCAAATCTGACTTCAACCATTCAATTTCAGTTCAAAATCGCGATTTTGAAGCCTACATTGCATCGGATTGTGTTTTGCGGTCTGATAGAGGTAAGCTTTTCTCAATTTTTTGGATTTTGTGTTCTAATAAAAGTCGGATTTGGGGTATTTTGCTTTCTTCAAGTTTTCGGCTATTTTCTTGTTGGTTATGGCGTTTATGTCTTTAAATCCAGTCGTGCGTGTGTTATTTTGGCCTTACATTGAGTGTTTTCATTTGTGTTTCCCTATTTTGTAGATATGATGAAATCGAAGGAAGGAATTGCTAGTAAAGATGACTTGAATATTGATGACGGTGTTTCTACCTCATCCGATGTTGAATCACATGAGGTTTTTCTATTTTTGTTAATTTTTGTATCGTTAGGGTTTTGTGTTGTTTTTCTTTGATTTTTCTATTTTATTGTTGATTGTTTCGATGCGTTCTTCATTCTTATTGATTCTGCTATGTTTTTTGTTTGATTTTGCTCTGTTTGCTGAATTTTTAGTTGTTGCTCTATTTTTTTCTGTTGTGCTTTCAATGGTATGAACGGTGTATAACTGATAAGTTAGCTTGTTTATGTTTTTAGTTTGCATGTTTATGTGTTTAGTTATGGTTTTGTTGTGGCTCTATTGTGATTTAGTTTGGGCTCTGCTTAATTTGAATGCTTTCTGTTTAATTTAGTCTCTATTGTGTTTTAATTTAGACTCTGTTAGTTTATCCATTTATATGATTAGTTTAGTTACTTTGGTTGTTACTTAATATTAATCTTTTATATTCTATTTCTGTATATTTATATACATAGTTATATTTGTCCGTTTACTTTAGGTGTTTCAGTTTTTTATTTATGTATTTATGTGATTACTTTTTTAATGTAGATGATGGCTTGAGGAAATCAAGTCGACTGCAATCTAAATTGAATGTTAAAGATGGTATGTATATTGTTAGTTTGTAAAAAAATTATTTTAATATTTATGTTGTTATTTTAATTGATTGTGTGGTTTTCAGGTTCTAAAGCCCCTCCTCTTAAACGGAAAAGGAATCAGCAAAAAAACTACTACAACAGATATTTAAATAAGATGGAATTTTATTTCATAGTTTTGTTGGTTTTTAATTGATTGCTTTATATATTGCTTATAATTCCCTTTCCTTTTTATAGTTGATATTGTTAAAAGATTGAACAAAAGTGGTAGTAAGTCTAGTGTGGATATGCCATATAGAGTTGCTGAATTATCTGTTAATGGTTGAAATTTTAATATTTTGCTTTACTTTCACTATTTAGTGCTTTACTTTTGATATTTAATTTTTTTAATTTTTTTATTGTAGTTGGATGTGATCTGACTGGGGGTGAAGATAAACTTGGTAAATTTAATCTATTTTGGTCTCCTTTTTATTTTCCTTTTTATTTTACTTTTATAGTTTAGTGTTTTACCTTTGATACTTATTATTTTGTTTTTTATTGTAGTTGGATGTGATCTGACTAGCAGTGAAGGTAACATTGGTAAATTTATCTATTATGGTTTTTTTGTTTTACTTTTAGTGTTTTATCTTTTATATTTAATTTTTTTATTGTAGCTGGATGTGATTGGTCAAGATAAGCTTGGTAAATTTAATCTTTTTTGTCTCTTTTTGTTTTAAGTTACTGTTTAGTTCTTTACATGTGGTATTTTAATATTATTTTTTATTGTAGCTTGAAGTGATCTGACCAGGGGTCAAGATAAGCTTGGTAATTTTAATATATTATGGTCTCTTTTTGTTTTATTTTTACTTTTTAGTGCTTACCTTTTGCATTTAATTTTTTTGTTTGTATTATGTAGTTGTTCCTGAGGTTGAAACTATTGTTAGTAATCCTCCACTTCCTGCTTCAACAAATGTTACACAATCAGGTCCGATTTGTGCTTTATGAGTTATTATAATTTTGTTAGTTCGGGTATTAAACTTATTAGTTGAATTTTTTTATGATATAGTTGTGGAGAAGTCTGTGATCATTAGTCCTCCACCTTCAACACATATTAAACAAAGTGGTTAGTATTAGGAGTTTCAACTCTTTTTTAATTATTAGTTCATATCTATATATTTTTAGTTCTGCTATTTAACTTATTAGTTTTTTGTATTTACATTAGAGCCTGGAAAAGATGTTGTTGTTGATGGTAGTGCAGCAGATATTGAAAGAAATGTTGTTGTTGACGGTAATTTCAAATATATTAGTTATTGCGTACATGTAATTACTTTATGTTTATTTAGTATTGGTTAACATTTTTAAATTTGTAGGTTCTACTAATGTTGTCGAGGATCCCATAAGTGGTGGGATAAAAGTTATCATTGAAGATTTGAGAAGCGAAATTGATCCTTGCATTGGTTCTATACTTTTTTTGTACTTCTACTTTGTGTTTTTAATTTAGTATTTACATTTTTTTCTAACTGTGTTTTATAGTTAAGGTTAAGAAAACTTATAGAAAGCAAGGGGATAGGAAGAAGGTTACTATTGCTCGAACTACACTTGTTGATGATAATTTTCTGGAAGATGACGATTTTCTTGAAGAGCCTCTTCCAGTGGTGGCTGCAACTGAAAAGGGCAAAGAAAAGGTTTTTATGATTTGGTTATACAATAAGTTTTATCATACAATAAGTTGCTTTTTTCTTTACTTTATTATGATTTGGTTGTGTATTAATTAAACTTTCTGTTTTTAAGTACCCTTTGATTACTTTATGTTTTTATTCTCTTAGTTTGGGTATTTATGTGCATAGTTTGAATATTTACTAACTTACTATATTATGTTTTTTTCCAGGATTTCTAAGAAATTTAGGACTGGAAGCTAGCACGTAAAGGTTACGAATTTGTGCTATAGTCTCATTGATCAGCAGAAGGCTGATGTTGAGGCGTTTGGTTTTGTTACTGCTGATATGTATGAGAGATTGGAGAAGGTGAAGAGTGATTTTGTGGATGAGGCATCGACCGACTTGCAACCAGGTGTGGGGACTAGTGCAGAAATCCAGATTCAGCTGGAGAAGTTAAAAGATTCACAAAAATGTGGTATGACAAGTTCATTGCTATGGTTGATGAAGCTTGCAACCAATGGAAGAGAATGACACAGAACCAACCTCTCCCGAGTTTTAACTTGTTTACTAATGGTGAATTTGATGGCCTAGAAGGACCGTCCACAGCTGTTCAATCCCAAAAGAAAGCAGTTTAATATGTTGCAAGAACCTGTATTTCAAAACTTGGATTGTGGTGTGATTTTGAATATTTGGATTTGTTGAATTTGAATGATAAATGTTTATGAATGTTTAATTTGCTAGGTCTTTGGATTTTTATTGTTATATCTGGATTAAAACTTATTATTTTATAAGATGATTCTAGTATCAATTCAGTTCTGAAGTTTATCCTTTTAGTTATGTTGTTTATAGATTTATTTTCTTGTTAAAGTTTAACCGTTTTTCTAGTAATGATGTTTGGGATGTTGAAATGTTTCTTTACCAAATTTGCTATTGTTCAGTTTGCAGGCATGTGTTCTTTGGGTATATTATTCGGTTGTTTAAGTATATAGTTCAGTTATTTATTTAATTAATTGAAAAAATATAAATTTTATAACAATGTGTTGTAGTTTATTTTTCGACCCTAATGTCTTAATTTATTTATTCTATCATTAGATCATGTATTTTTCATTTAGTTTAACTATTTGAGTCACTAGTTTCACACACAGGTTGCTTGGTTGAATATATTTTTATTTAATCTAACTGCACTTGTTAGTTCAAGTGTTTAAATCGTTTGAAGAGAAATTTAAATGATTAGTCCCTGAATTTAAGTTAATTGTACAAAATAAAATTAGATACAATATCAAATTGAATCTTATGGGTCTAGACTTGTTGCTTTCGTGTCTATGTACCAAACTCCTTTGTCTTTGGTTTCTTTCTTTGCTTCCATCCTTCAATTCTCTTGCTTCTTCTTTTTGTCCTTGTGGGAGATGGATCTTGGATTGTTGGTGGTTTAGTGATGGAAGATTCTGCTACGCTGCTTGAATTTTCATGTTCCTTTGTAGTTTTGGAGACAAGAATTTCCTTTACCTTTTCATTGTCTTTTTTGAAGCTTTCTTCAAGAATTTTATGGGTTTCTATGTCACCTTTCACTTTTTAGGACAAGATTATAATAGTTTCTTGCCATTTGGTGTCTCCATGGAACTTTGTCTTTTATTTTGTCCAATTCTTGATTTTTCTTGTGATGCTTTTAGTTTGTCCCATAATTGTATTTTTTTTCAAGCTTTGTCCATCACTTCAGAATGTATTGTGGTGTTATTTCATTGATTGAGTTTATGTGAAATATTCGGATACAGTGAAAGCAGAGCATGTCTTGCATAAAAAGATAGCCATGCATATATATACAAGTTAAAAAGATAAACATCCGAAATAAAGCTCTTAAGCATAACATGTCCTTTATTTTGAAGTTAAATGTGCAAATGAAGAACTAATGATATACAGCGGCGGATTTAGAAAATAAATTTATTGGGGGCACATTAGTAATAGTTAATGTATAATAAAAAATAAAATATAGGGTAAAAATAGATAAACATTATATCACGGTATAAATATTGCTATAATTTTACAATATTTCTTTAATTTTTTTAATATTTCGATAATATTTGATAACTCTTTCTTCAAGAGCTCAATGAGATCTACTTTTTTTTATGAATGCAATAAGACAATCACTGATTGGATTAGGAATATTTCATTCAATTGCACATGATTAGTACGTTTTAAGGGGGTATATAATGTATATTTAGATTTTTCCTATCAATAATTTTCTTGCAAATTATTCTGAGAAAAATTGGTTAAAACAAGAAGGGTAAAAACGGGCTCTTAAGGCAAGTAATCATTTGATTATTTTGTTTTAAGATAATAGAAGATAAAGAAAAATTTTAAAACCAAAATGTATATCAAATCTAAAATTTATGAAATTTATTATGTTAATAAAAATGGGCAAGTGAAAAGTTGTACAATTAATAAATTTATTTAATGTCTCTGAAAATTTACCTATAAATTTAGGAACACATGTACAATTAAAAATTTAAAAATATATCAAAATTTGGGACTATTAAACATTAAGGTGGGGTCATTGATATATATATATATAATGTAATATCATAAACTTGCTCTGAAACCTGCTTAAAAAAATATAAACGTGTGAACCAAGAACTAATGATCCAAACAGAAGAACTAATGATATTAACTTAAAAGATAACATGTATATTATATTTCGTCAACATATATACCGGTTTCTTCAAGACTTTTGCAAGAGTAGTTTATTTCTACCATTCCAATTTGTTGCAAGAGCAGCATATACACTTTATTTATTTACTTCATGTGTCTATCAGGTAAGATTATATATTTAATATATTACTTCAGAAATTTAAGAAAAAAATTCAATACCAAAATATTGAGAAAAAAATCAATCTAATTAGATATTGATGAAGAATCATCTAACAAAATTCAAATTTTTTACTTCATGTGTTTATTTAGCTACATCATTTATTTACTATGTAACTTCATTCGTTTCAAAAAATTAAGAAACACTTACATTATCCCAACAAATTGCATATAGCCAAATTTCAAAACTTGGGGAATTGTTCATCAGAATATTATCATGTTACTTCATATGTTTATACTGTTATATCAAGTGTTCATCATATTACCTCGTATTTTCTAGAAAATTATAAAACACCTTCATTTTACCAAAAAATTACATATAGCCAAAAATTAAACCTTGTGGAACTGTCCATCAGAATACTATCACGTTATTTCATGTGTTTATGTAGTTATATCTAGTGTTCATCATATTACCTCATATTTTCCATCAAATTAAAAAACACCTACATTTTCCCAACAAATTGCATATGGCCAAATTTCAAACCTTGGAGAATTGTTCATCATAATATTATCACGTTACTTCATGTGTTTAAACAGTTACATTCAGTGTTCATATATCACCTCTTACGTTTCAGCAAATTAAAAAACACGTACATTTTTTGAACAAATTGCATATAGTCAAATTTCAGACCTTTGGATATTGTACATCAGAATAATATCATGTTACTTCATGTGTCAGTTACATCCAGCGTTCATCATATTACTTCATACGTTTTCAAAAATTGAAAAAAAAATACCTACATTTTCTCAACAAATTGCATATAGTCAAATATCAAACCTTTGGAAATTGTCCATCAGAATAGTATCATGTTATTTTATGTGTTCATGCAGTTACATCCAGTGTTCATCATATCACTTCATACGTTTCAACAAATTAAAAAACACCTACATTTTTTGAACAAATTGCATATAGTCAAATTTTAAACCTTTGGAGATTGTCCATCAGAATAATATCACGTTACTTCATGTGTCAGTTACATCCAGTGTTCATCATATCACTTCATAAATTTTTTAAAATTATAAAACACCTTCATTTTCGGGAAAAAAATGCATATAGTCAAATATCAAAGCTTTGGAAACTGTCCATCGGAATAATATCACGTTACTTCATGTGTTCATGCAGTTACATTCAGTGTTCATCATATCACTTTATACGTTTCAGAAAATTAAGAAAAAAACACCCACATTTTTTAAACAAATTGATATAGTCAAATTTCACACCTTTGAAAATTGTTCATTAGAATAATATCACGTTACTTCATGTGTTCATGCAGTTACATCCAGTGATCATCATATCACTTCATACGTTTCTGAAAATTAAAAAACACCTGCATTTTCTCAACAAATTGCGTATAGTCAAATATCAAACATTTGGAAACTATCCATCAGAATAATATCACGTTACTCCATGTGTTCATGCAGTTACATTCAATGTTCATCATATCACTTCATACGTTTCAGCAAATTAAAAAACACATACATTTTCTCAACAAATTGCATATAGTCAAATTTCATACCTTTGAAAATTCTCCATAAGAATACTATCACGTTACTTCATGTGTTCATGCAGTTATATCCAGTGTTCATCATATTACTTCATACGTTTCAGCAAATTAAAAAAACACCCACATTTTCTTCAGATCATGCATATAGACAAAATTCAGATCTGGCAAAAAAAATCCACAATATAAAAAGGTTAATTCATGTGTTCATACTATTACTTCATGCATTTAACTGTATATACGAAATTAAAACCAAACTTAGATGTAAACTTGTTGAATTTTCAGATTTCGACATATTTGTTGCTTTCGTCCTCATACAAAACAATTTCTTTGCCTTGAATTGCTTCATTTTCCATAGTTTATAGCAGCAACACCTTAGATCGTAGATTTCAACCGTTAAAACTAAAATTTTAAACTGTAGAACTAAGATCTTAGATCATAGAATTCGTATAATTGAGATTTCAACTATAAAACTAAGCTTTTCAGCCGTAAATTTCATTTTACCTCGATTATTTCTCCTTCGCAGATCTTAGAAGTTTTAAAATATGCTTTTCTTCGATCTTTCTGTTGCTAAATTCTGTCGTAAAATCTGATTTCGTCAGATTTGTGAAAATTTGCAGATTTTGATTTCGGAGCTTGATTGCGAGATTGAACCGAAGATTTGTAGAGCTTTGATCGGCGATTTCAGAGCTTGAATCTGGAGTTTAGTAGCATGAATTCGGTATGAGTTTGAAGAGGAATGAAATTCCTTGATTTTTGGGAGGAAAATATCTGACAGTTATTTAGGAGGAAGAGAAAACCGGGTTGATATAACCCGGTTTTGACCCATTTTCAGCCTATTTTTCTATTTTGCGATTAGGTCCTATTTTTCAACTCCTTTCCTATTTATTGCAGTTTAGTCCATGGTCTCACCATTTGCTATGGTGAGACGGTGTCGAAAGAGTTTTTATCTTTTAAGAATATTGAGTTGCACAATTTAATATGGGACAAAATTAGTTGCAAGTAGGATTGTTCATCCTTCCAACTATCAGATCAAAATTGTTAACATGAAAATCGGGATATGTTCCAAAATAATTATGATTTTGATCAATTTGCGCATAAACTACATGTGAATTCAGTTTGATTCAATAGACTCGAGAACGGCTCTATAACATTTATATAATTGATTACATCAAAATCAAAACATTGTTTCGTTAGTTTTACTTAAATAAACTAATTTTCTGTTGTTTTATACTAGAAATATATCAAAATTTATATTTCACTTATTAATTATGTAATTAAATTTATTGTATGATTTTTTAAAGTAATAATTTAAATTGAATTCACATGTTCATATCAGGAGATGGTATCCTATGATCCACTTTAAACTTTAGGTAGAAACCCTTGTATAATTCTTCCCTCATTTCTTACCACATTTCCTCCCCTGGAAAAGAATTGAGGAAATGTATCTGCACGAGAAGAATGAGGAAGAATAATAGTTGCAGAAAAAAATTTGTCTAAAATTTAGACTGCCACAATGTGTATAAGACCATGTACAATGGTAAGCCCGATCTTGCGGTTTCAATTCATTAAATAATCAATCTCTTTCTTTCACATCACCAATTGAGCCCGCAACTAAATCACTCCATTTTTTTCTCCACGGTGGTTGAAACCGCTTTGAGATCACTCCATGGACCCCACTTGATTCTCTCTATTCTAGTCATTAATTTTACCTTTAATATTTAAGCAGTCAATTTTAACAGATATAATTGGTGTACAAATAAGCGATTAGATGGAACCGACCCGTTTTGACCCTACCCAAATTGAACTAACCCACTTGACCCAAATGGAACATTGAGATTTGAGTTGGGTCGGGTAATTTGAACGCCCCTACATTATTCAGTGATAGTTGCATTTTTTTACATAGATATCTTTGATGCAATGCTGCTACATGAAAAGTCAATATTTAGTTAATTTACAATTTGTGGAAATTATGCAAATATGGAAAGTATATGTTGAAATATCAATATGAAAAAATATGCAGCAAAAAGGAAATCTGATGTGGTAAAAATATTATGTCCATGATTTGTGATTGAAGAATATATCAATTCCTCTATATATGTGATTGGATTGGATTTATGGAAATTGGAATTGATTTGATAATATCTCTTTCCATATGAGATTTAGTTTGATTGGATGAGAATATTTTAATTCGTTATTTCATGAGATCTGATTTGGTAATTTCTAGTTCCATGGAATTTAATTGCAAACATAATTGGAAATGGAATGGGAATGGGAATAGTTTTCATGCGTGTGAAGAATAAGGAAAGCAATATTGTGTGTGAATAGTATTGCTTTTGTGGTGGAATAAGGAAATTGAAGATAATGCAATATTTAGTTGTGGGAGATTGAATCATATTGGATTTATGGAAAATCCATATTATTAAGGAATTTAATTTATAGAAATACATGATCCTTAATGTATTTGGTTTGATGATGAAAATCCCTATATTCAAGGGATTATGATATGTTTTAGAAGCGGATTTGAAAACGGAATATTTTGAAGACAAGGGTAGTGAATTCCAATCTGCTATGTACAACTCACAGATTTAATTGAAAAAATATGCATCTAGATTTTCATATATTTTGAGAGTACTCTAGAGTCACCCGTCTGTGTTCCAACATGGTTTTAAACTGTTGATCGAGTTCAAAATCATATACCTTAATTCTCTGGGAAGAGGAGATCCAGTGTCGATGAGTTTTGAGGTTAGAGGGATTATGATCAAGACGGATCGGTAGTAAGGGGCGTTTCCAAAATCCACAAGTTTATAATTAGATAAGATAAGTATAGTTGTATGTAGGGATGATCATGGGTCGATCACCCGACCCAGATCCACGGGGTCTAGACCCATTGGGTCGGGTATGTGTTCAAAAAATTTAGACCCATCGGGTTCAGGTCTGAGTATGCGTCTAGATTTTTTTTATAGACCCAACCCAGACCCAACCCGTAGACCTATATAAACCTAAATATGTATAATTTTACCCAAATTTCTAAATTGCTTTCATATTCTCTTTGTGTTTTTATTTCAAATTCAACAAATAATATGTATTGTATATTTTGTTATCTTGAAAAAATAATTTTAATACATATTGAACTTCAATCATTTGCATTTAAGATAGTATATATTTTATTTAGTGAAGAAAACAAAATAGAATGTTAGACCCATTTAGGACCCGTTTTGGACCCAAGACCCGTTTAGACCCATTGGGTCTGGATACGGGTCTAAAAATTTTAGACCCTACGAGTCCGGGTCGGATCTAGGTCTAACTAAATTTATTAGGGCCGGGTCTGGGTCTTATTAGACCCGACCCAGACCCGACCTATGATCATCCCTAGTTGTATGGTGTACTTTGTACTGTATCTTTCTAATTAGTGAATTTATTTTGAACTGTGTCAGACCCTGCAGATGTAGGTGATTTCACCGAACTACTTAACCAAGTCTTTTAATGTACTTGGTTTAGTTGGAACGAATTAATTTGATTAATCTACATGATTGGTAAAGCTATAATTTCAATTGGTATCAGAGCTAAGTCACTTATTTTACCTTGGTTTTGACAAGGAAAGTGTGATCCAGTTTTACCACTAGTGACAAAAGAAGAAGCTTCTGTGTCTCGGCCACCACTGCTGGAAGAAACAAATTACAACTATTGGAAGGCTCGCATGTGAGTGTTCCTAAATTCACTGGAGGAATTGACTTAGCACTATGTTGTAACAGAATGGAAACCTCTAATTCCTGGAAGTTCCAAGAAGAATCTTATTCTAAAGAGCCAGTAGTTAAGACTAAAGAGTCGTGGACACCAGATGGAAAAAAGTGCTTGGCAAATTCCATCTTTAGTGAAGTAGATAAAATCAGTTCAAACTCATCTCTACGTGTCATCGGGCGAAGAAAGCATGGAATATCCTACAAACCATGAATGAGAGAACAAGTCGTGTACGTGAATCAAAGCAACAAATGTTGGCCGCAAAATTCGAAGAGCTGAAAATGGAAGAAGATGAGACTATTGCAGTATTCATTGGAAGACTCAGAGACAACACAAATATGACGCATCAATTGGGAACATTTTACAAAGAGTCTAAGCTAGTGAAAAAGACGTTGAGATCACTTCCCCAAAGATTTGTCATTAAAGTAGCTGCAATAGAAGAAGCAAGGGACGTGGCCACAATGACTTTGGATGAGTTGATGGGATCGCTAAAAACCTATGAAATGACGTTGGGACCTCCAACGAAGGAGTTGGCATTCAAAACTTTGTCATCAAGAAACAATCATGAAAACGATGATGTAAATGAAGAACTTGCTTTTATCACAAAGAATTTCTCAAAAATGTTGAAGAAAGTGGTAAATAATAATTCTCATGAAAGGTTTAATGGGAACAGATCACGGTTTCAAGACTTTGGCAACAACCATAAACCAGGAATGGAGCGAACTACTCAACAATCCTCGAGAAATCAAATGGCGGATTAAGGAAGTCGGGAAGGATTCAAAGCAAACAATGTGAAGGGTATGGACATATCCAAGTTGAATGTGCCAACACTCGAAAAGGCGAGGAAAATCATATGTTACTTCATGGAGTGAAAATTATGAAGAGGAACTGTTAAAAAATTATGTGGCTTTCTGAGCAAAACTTCATGGAGATTTAGAAGTTGTTACTGGATGTTCCAACATCGGGCAGGAAGAAGTGGATCGATGTTCCAACATGGTTCAAGCAGCTGAAGTTCGACCAACACACAGAAGGTATGTGAAGAATACTCCTCGAGTGATGACAAAGACAAGATTATGAGTGATGGAGATGTCTATGATGCATATGAAAATATGTATGAAATGTTGCTCAAAGTTGTTGATGCTAAAAAACTCTTAGAAAGGGAGAAAAACCTTTTAGCTAAAGAAGGGAGAGATGTCATCCCTAGTGGAACGACTCCGAAGGGAAATTGAGTTGTTGGAATTAAATATGAGTTTGACGATAAAGAGGGCTCATTAGACGATCAAATTAAATCTTAGTTTTTTGAGTTCGACGATCAAATTGTTGTACATTGTTATTAGACTAATCAACAAAATTATCGATGTTCAAACATGTTTTGAGAATCATGTTTAAAAAATGACAAATCATGAGAATCATGTTTTGAGGAAGCATTGTTTTCCTAGTCTATAAAGTCTTATAATGCGTGTATATATATATACTTCCTACGTCTACTCAACTTTTTCACGATTTTCAATGATCATATTTGACTGTTAATATCTTTAACTACATATACCAATTCCACATAAAAAATTGATATTTAGTAAATAGATGTTTAGATGAATCTAAAATTGAGTCACATGATATTTTTATCACATATATATTAACTTATATTAATATTAAACTTTACTAAATTTGACTTTGAAAAAGTAGAGTAACCAAAACTTGTGGGACGGAAGGAGTATATTTATTGACCTCCCGTATATACTTCTGATTGTTTAGTATAATTGAGTGAAGTATGGTACGTGACTACGTGCTTAAAATTTAAATATTTGAGAGGATTATTATTTCAAAAAATGCATCACCATATAACCACAGAGAATTTCAAGGAAGATTGTCTGCATTAGAAAAAATAAAAAAAACACTCAGGTTTGTCATGAAACAGCTCCACATTACATGGAGAGAAAAAGATTGGTTCATGGAACATTGGGGCAAATTGTGTTTTTTTTCTCCGTTTTTTCATTCGACACCTTGACAAACTTCTATCCCAGGTCTGGGAAAACATTGATTTTGCAGGGACAGGAAAGAAGTGGGGGGTAAAAAAAACAACTGGCCCTGACAAAATTATATTGTGAGTTTCTTGAGAGGCCAGAAGAAAAAACTGGCCCTTTCGAGGACTGATTGAATTTTCGTCGTTGATTTCAGGTTGGAATCATCTTCTTGTTTTGATCTTCTGTAAGGGGACAACATCCTTAATCATAGCAGCTTCATGCGCGCGATCGATGTGTTTGGGATCCAAATATGATTGGTCTGACATAAGAAAGGAAAAAGATGAACTGCTTTTCGTGTTGCATGACACGAGAAAAGTTTGGCAAAGCTTCATTGAGAAACAGCATTGATGGTTTCAGAAGGAGCGCCGGCGACAAGGATGAGACAAGAACTCTAGGTTCGTTCGCTAATCTTTCACTTAAGACAGGTAATCTCTTGGTGCATACTCCCTCCGTCCCACTTTAAATTACTTGTTTACTTTTTGAGAGTCAAACTTTGCAAACTTTAACCCTAAATATAAATTAATATATAAATAGTAAAAATATCATGTGAGATATTGTTAAATTTGTCTTAACATCTATTTTTCAAATATCAATTTTTTATGCGACATTATTATAT
>JAULKM010000011.1:1710529-1720728 GCA_032355605.1 Rubia tinctorum | reverse complement strand
ATTTCTAAATCCGTGTCTCTTTATGATGTGCTCATTGTGCCTGACATTACTAAAAATTTGCTTTCGATTAGCAAATTAATTTGGGATTTAAATGTTATTGTCTGCTTTGATGATCGCTCATTTACTATTCGACATAAAATTACAAGTGAAACCTTGGGTCACGGTCACAGTGAAAATAGGCTTTATGTTTTAGAGTATGGTGCATCTGCTTTGTTATCTACTATGGAATCAAATAAGTCGCGTGCATCTTTTGAAATTTGGCATGCTAGACTTGGTTATGTACCGCATTCCGTTATTTCTGGTTTGCGAGCTTATGGGTCTTTATATGTCTCATCGATTTTACCAAAATCTACCCTTTGTGATGCATGTGAAAAGGCTAAAGGGAAGCGTTTATCTTTTTATACAAATGATAAATGTGATGTTAGGGTACTTGATCTAGTTCATGTGACTTATGGGGGTCCTCTCCTATTTTTTCAGTTGATGGTTTCTCCTATTATGCCATTTTCCTCGATGATCATTCCCGACTTTCGTGTTTTTACCCACTACGCCGCAAATATGATTTTTGGGATGTTTATCACCATTTTGAGGCATTTGTGGAGAACCGGATCTCTTCCACCATTAAGGCATTTCAGAGTGATATGGGGACTGAGTTCGTAAATGGTCGCTTATGCTCTCACTTTCAGACAAAGGGCATTCACCCTCAAATTTCTTGCTCGTATACTCCTGAGTAGAACGATCGGGCTGAGTGCAAGCATCGGCACATTGCTGAGATGAGCCTATCTATGTTATACCACTCTCATGTCCATCTTTCTCAATGGCCTCACGCTTTTGCTGCAACTGCTTATACTATAAATCGTCTGCCTACTCCTGTTCTTGGCAGACGATCACCATATGAAGTTATCAATGGGTGAGTTTCTATATACACAAACTTTCATGCATTTGGTTGTCGTGTTTACCCTTATTTTGGTCCATATGTAGCTCACAAACTCGCTCCTTGCAGTTTTCCCTGTAACTTTCTTGGGTATGACTCCCAAGTACAAGGGATATCGATGTTTAGATCCTAAGTCTGGAAAGATATAAGTCACCATACATGCTCGGTATAACGACACTTTCTTACCTTATACTGATGGTTCTACTTCAGTACCTTCATCCTCTCTGGATGTCTCTACTTTTTTGGATCTCACTTATACAACAACTGATATCCCTACTTCTTCCACTATGGCGTCTCCTCCTGCTCGACTTGTCACTTCGGTTGTCAGTCCTCCTGGCTCATCGATGCTATCAACATCACCGGCTATGGCACCATGTTCTGTATGCTCTGCCAATTCAGACCATCCAGTGGCCGCTACGATGCATCCCGTTTTTCCTGTCTCGCCATCGACCAACTCACCTGGTTCTCCGACCAGCCCACCCAGTTCACCGGCCACCTCACCGGCTCTTCGCTGGCCACGTCGGCGGTCGCGATTGCTTCTCCGATCTCTCCACCTCGGTCTCTCACTCATCGGATGGATTCTAGGTCAGTTACTGGTGCTATTCAGCGTAGGGATTATTCAGACATTATTGCTCATGGTCTTACTTCTGATCTGCTTGCTCAGTTCGAGCCCACGGATTATCGCACTGCTCAGGATCCGGCTTGGGTTTCTGCTATGGATGACGAGATGGAGGCTCTTCGTGGCCAGCACAGTTGGAACTTGGTGCCTCGACCTTCAAATGCTAACATTGTTGGCTCTAAATGGGTCTACAGGCTCAAGCATCGACCAGATGGAACTATTGATCGTCACAAAGCCAGACTTGTGGTGCAGGGTTTCTCACAGATTTTGGGTTTTGACTTTGACCATACTTTCAGTCCTGTGGTCAAAGCCTCCACTGTTCAGACGGTTCTCTCCATGCTCCGGTCTATATGAAGCAACCCATTGGATATCATGACCCTGTTCATCCGGATTATGTTTGTCGCTTGCGAAAGGCCATTTATGGTCTTAAGCAGGACCCTCGGCATAGTTCCAGTGTTTCATCACTTATTTGATTCAGCTTGGTTTTCAGTGCAGCTCAACCGACACTTCTTTATTTGTTTTTTTGAGAGGGTCGTCGTTATTGTACCTCCTTGTGTATGTGGATGAAATCATTCTTACAGGAAATGACTCAACTCTTCTTTGTCAGTTCATTGATCAGACACATCGAGAGTTTGCGATCAAGGATCTCAACGCTCTTCATTACATCTTTGGTCTTGAAATTTCACCTACTTCATCAAGTTTACTTCTTAGTCAAGCAAAGTATGCTCGGGACATCCTGACTGAAGTTGGTATGTTTGACGCTGCACCAATTTCCACGCCCTTTCTTCCTGGATCTCAGTTGCATAGTTAGACCATTCCATCGTTCAGGAATCCAACCCCGTATAGTTCTCTTGTTGGAGCTCTTCAGTATCTCACCATTACTCTCCCAGACTTGGTCTTCTCGGTTAACACAGTCAGCGAGTATCTTCAGGACCACAGAGATGATCATTTCGCTGCAGTTACACATATTTTGAGGTATGTTCATTGTCCCTCCATTTCGGTCTTACCTTTCGTACTGCTAGTTCTCCTGAGGTATTGGGGTATTCTGATACTGACTGAGCCCGCTGTCTGGAGACTCGCCAGTCTACTTATGGATATGCTATTTTTCTTGGTGGAAATTTGGTTTCCTGGAGTGCTAAGAAGCAACCCATTGTTTTTCGTTCCAGTACAGAGTCTGAGTATAGGGCGTTTGCCAACACTGCTCAAAGATTGTTTGGCTCACTCATTTGCTCTGTGATCTGCAAGTTCCTTTATCTGGTTCCCCGTTGCTATTATGTGACAACACCACCGCGATCTTCTTAGCTCAAAATCCGATGGCGCGGGCAAAGCACATCGACATTGATTACCATTTTGTCCATGAGTTGGTGACATCTGGCAAGCTGTGAGTTGCCCACGTTCCGACTTCTCTTCAAACTGCGGATATTTTCACCAAGGGCCTCTCTCGTCCGTTGTTTGAGTTTTTAAGATCCAAACGGTGGGTCAGTGAACATCCGACGCTTCGCTTGAGGGGGGTCAGAATAAATCAGTTAGATGATTAGATTTGATCTTATCTTGTTGACTAAATTAGAGTTATATTAGGACTAATCTACCTTATACTTTGTATTCTCTATTTATTCTCTTCATTGTTAATGATCATGTTCACTGGAAATCATTCTTTCAGGTCCACTCGCAAGCTATCCAATCTTACTGCTAGCAAGTAGTAAGTCATCCACACTCCACCCTCCAGACATTCATCTACCACTCTTGCTGCTCTAGCAGCTGTCGTGGATATGTGGTGGTCATATGTTACGTTAGCGCCCAACGCAACTTTGTGTTGGCCTTGTATTCTTACGCTGGTGTCCCCGTCGTCCTTCCATTCGGTAAGTTGAATTTTTTTATATGTAAATTTTATACTACCTTCGTCATAGTAAAAATGACACCTTTTGACTTTCGGCAGTCAAACTGAGCCGATTTTGATCATTATGCAAGACTGTTATTATGTTAAATGCTGTTGGATTCATTACAACATATATTTATAAATTATTATTTTTTCAATTTTTTACACACATAAATAATGATATTAATAACTGAAAATTAATTCAGTTGACTTTCAAAAGTTAAATGTGTCATAATTACAGAGACAGAGGTATTAATATAGTATCACAAATTTTTTACTGTTGAGTCGAGGGAAAAAAGACACACACATATTTTATTTCTAGGTTATAGGAGGTAAAATACGAACTAAATAAAAATAATATGAAAACATAAGCAAGTAAAATATAGAGTTAAGTGGTAAAATGCCCTGACTTTAGATTGAAAGTGTCAATATAACCATCCAATCTCAGAAAGTGCTATAATAATCCTTGACTCCGCTGACTTTTTAGTCAAATGTTTGATGGGTGGATTTTGTTGAAAAGATCATTTTCCCTTATAAAAAGAGGAAAAAGTCAAATTCTTCCTCACTTTCGTTTTCGCCACAAGGCTGCTCCTCTCTTTTTCTTCCTTAGTTTCATTTTCGCCGCTTCTTTCTCTGTTTCCTTCCTTCCTCGAGGGCAGAGGGGTGGTTGTGGGTTGGTGGCACGCAGAGCGGCGGGACGAGCGACTCGGGTTTCCACCAAGGGCGGGGGTGCGAGCGACTGATGGCGAGCGGGATTTAGGGGGTGGGCTAGAGTTTTTGGTGGGGTGGCGGTGTATTTGTCCAGATTGAGAGGGATTTGGAGTGGCGGCAAGGCAGGGCTAGGGAGGAGAAGATCGGGAGAGGTGGCAGCGGGAGGAGAAGATCGAGAGGGCTGGTGAAGTTTCTAGTGGCAGGAGAGATATCCGGCAGTGGCGCAGGAGGTTTCCGGTAGTGGAGCAACCGCGGTCCGGGCGGAGCAGCAGTGAAGAAGAAGAAAATTAAGGGTATTTTAGGTATCAATTTTTTAACTTCTTAGTCAAGGGTATTTCTATCATTTCATTTCTTGTGATTGCCGGAATTTCATGGGTCAATACCGAAGTTATGGAGTTTGGCTACATTGACACAATTTTTTTGAAAGTTAGGGTTAGAATTGACACAACAATAATTAGTTAGGGTTAGATTGACACTTTCTCATTGTAAGATTATATTGACACTTTTAGATTAAATTTAGGATTATAAATGTATTTATCCCTAAAATATATGACGTGATTCAAAATTACGTAGACATTACTACTTTCTAGTGAGTAGTTTGAAAGTCCAAAACATGTGTTGGCCCTATGTAACTAAACTATACTGTCCATATATATGTATGTAGTGTTTTCGACCCATCTCAAATGACAACAAGAAAAAGACCCAAAGGCTCTATCTTGGCCCAAACAGGCCAAAAATAGGAGGCTACAAAGCTAACTTGTTCTTTTGTTTTTCTAAACTCCATAGCATACCTCAGTTCAAAATAATTGAATACAAGGTTTAAAAAAAGTCCACCTTTTGGAAGGGCCCTGCTATAACAAAAAAGACAAAGTGGAGCGTTGTGCAATTACCATTTTATTATTTAAACAGTATGGATTTGTTGTCAGATCTTGCATGATTAAGCTGTGTTGACTGGTCAACCCCCAAAGGGCTCTAATTTACTAATTTGCACTTCTTTTGTTAATGCATAAAACAGGTTACGCCCTCAAAAGCACACTTTTCATCCAATTTCTCAAAAGTATGATTACCACTAATAAGTTGTTCACTTGAAAAGATGATTTTTCCGTAAACCTTGAAAATATCAAGGTTTATAGTGCAAATGAGAAGAAATTAAAATAAAATTTTGGGTTGTATGAATCTGGTTATATTTATAACTATAACACATTGCATAATAAAATTTTAATATTACAAATAAGACCTTTTACCTTTTATTATTCTAATTAAACCCTGTCTTTCTATAAGCCTATGGAAATACGGTATTTCTATAAACCTATGAAAAAATGATTTTTCCCAAGACTTTGCCAATAAATTTTGCTAGATATATTAATACCATGTGAAATTTTGATATTCATAAAGGAGAAATTCTCAGAAAATGTGGTCTTTCTACGAGGTTATAGACAGTTTACAGTAATTTTTACCTTAAATGTTGTAATTTTTTAATATAAAATTTAAATATTGTATTTTAAAAATAAAAACAAGTAATAATATGTATTTGAATATGAAAATATAAAAATATATAATATAAAAAAATCAAATTTAGTATGTTATTTAACAAATACAATGTATAAGATAAAAAATAAGTGGTCTGTCTATAAACTTATGAACACGTCTGTCAGGAAACCCACTCTTTGATTACTTAGAATCTAATGATACCTCACATAATAATATTACTATTTATAATACTACTATTTATGTATTACATGAAATTTATGATCAAACGAGTTTTAGAAAAGTTGAATGAAAAGTGTGTGAATATTAGAGGATTTAAAAAATACACAAACTTTTCTTCAAACACAAAGTGTCAAAACTCAATCTTGAGCCATAATAAGTTAAGAGCTTAATAACGGAAAGTTGGACTTACTAATCGTGCAATTTCTGAAAGTGACACAAGAACGCATCATTAAATGGATAAATAGTATTTTATTTGCTTATGATTATAACCCTTTCTTGATTCTTCCAGTATTTGTGAACCGTAACTTCTTGTTGCGATTTCGTTCTTCCTCATCTTTTGGCCCTTTTTTTTTCAGAGCTAAAAGGAACTATCTAGCTGCTGCGAACTTCAAACTCCGGTAAATGCAATTTTATCTCGACTAGTGTTTTTTTTTCTCAGCTTAGATCTGCAGGTTCTTGAGTATTTCTTTTCATTTGATAGCTTGAATTCAATGAAAAGTTGCATTTTCTTTGTTAATGAAATTATTTTGTAATGTTTTGCATATAGTTGAGTGGAAGCATGGGATTTCTGGGTTGTTTTTAGGTTCTTCTTGGAGGGGTTTTGGATAAACTTGTAAAGTTTTAAGCTTTGAGGCACCGCCCTGCTTTTAGATCTTGCATTATGCATATGATTTTCTGTACTTGAAAGTGTTGTTCTGATAGGTGTTCTTCTTTGTGGAAGTTGTCCCCCCCTATAGGAGCAAACCAACTCTTTGCATTAATACGTATTCATGGAGTGATCAATGTGATCTTTAATGAACAGGTTTGATTAGCCAGCTATGTATGTGCTGCAATTTCTTTAATTTCTTGGTTGTTTCAACCATTTATTTCGCTTGTGAATTTCATAATGTCTGTTTAGTTTGGGAATGTGAAGTTCTACGGCGTTTATGTATTGCAAAGATAGTTAATCTTTTGTCTCTACCATATTCGTATTCTTGATGGGGATTGATATTTCATCTTTAGTTATCTTCTATTTACCATCATCATCATTCTGTTTAAGACCATAGAATATGATAGAAAAACAAAATTTTCTAAGAAATTGGCCCAAATTGAGATGTTAGTAACTATAACTATGCTGTTTATAATTCTTTGAGGAATCGACAAGATCCCTCATATGATTGATGTTATGGACCAAGAACTGAATTGGTTTACTTGGACTGAGACAGGAAAAGAAATGGTTGGGACACTCGAAGGTATCAGGGGTGGTGGAGCCTCTATCAGAGTTGGAACTACAGGAACCATTGGCGCCCTTGTGTCGAGGGAACTCGACTCCATAAAGCCAGTTCTTCAGACACCATCGTCTCGCACAAAGACTAATGCTGCCCCTGCAAACCGTGCTCCTATTTGCAGTGCTGGTTCTACGAGGAACGCAATGAAGTCTAAACCCAAGCTAAATGCAGCTAGCAGTAGCAGAAACAAAGGCACTGACTCAAAAACTCGGGAAATCATCCCAAAGGCAAAGCAGTACAACAGAAAGAGTAATCAGATTCCAATGCTTAACTCTGAGAACATTTCTATAGATGGTACACCTATCAGACAAAAACCTGAGAAGAGGCTGTCTTACATGGTTAATGTTGTAGACATAAAGTGTGGGAGCCCTGAAAGAGCTTGGGTGAGTCCTATTACGAATCGCCTTAGAAAACTTGGTTTCTCAAAGCTTTCTGAGAGCATCATCTAAATCCGCAGGCTCTTATTAGTGTCAGCCTTCAAATTCCTGTAAGAAAATCCTGATTTCGAAGCTGGTTCTGCCACTTCTATCATGTTACACATGCTTGGTATGAGTTTGCTGCTTGCTTTCTTCTTCTTCTTCTTGTTCGTCGCTGCCTTAGCAGGCAAAGATCCAATCTTGATCCTGGTGGAGCTAGGCATGTCTGGTAGTTTTTCTCGAGGCCCTAATTCGAGCTGACTGAAGAACTCGATTTCTCTCAATATGAGGGATCCAACTGTACCTCTTGCACCTATTTCAACAGGGGTAGTTTTTGGTGACATTTTGGTTGGAATTGGTAAGGCATTGCTGCTACTTGATGATGAGGCTTCTGGTGTAGTGTTCTTGGTGGGAGAAATAATTGGCATTTTGGTGAGGTTTAGGTTTTCTAACATCTTGTGCTTTTGTTTTTGATATGAGTTGCCAACCTTATATCCTTTATCTAAGGTTGGATGGGATGGGGTGGAGATATGTTCATTGTATTCATGTCCAGCTAGTTAAAGTACATTAAAGACAATTTGTACAAATCTTGTAAGTTGTAACCATTTCTTTATTTGTCTTGGTTTTAAATCTTGATCCATGGTTGTGAATCTTGTGATTATTGTGTGTATAGGTTAGCCCATCTAATACCACTCTTTCGGTCGTAGAAAGATAAATTAGTAGTTCTCAAAATAGTGATTGCATAAGTGTCAAAATGAGTGAATGAGAATAAGTTCAGGAATGAAGCAAGTAATGTAAATGATTAGTGAAGGAGAAAGAATATGAAAATGAAGTTCTTACCGGAAAAAAAGAAAGTATATATCTGATCTAAGACAGTGGAATAAAAAAATGTGTACATTGAATGAGATGGATGGAGTACATAATAAGCAAATGAAATGGTACCATAAATGGTACATTGTTCAGCTGAATTTGCTGGAGTGTGATGTTAGTGATAAAAGTAAAATGTGAAAATTTTCCCTATTTGGCCAATATGGTTACTAGTTCTTTTCTTTTGTTTGTATCAATATCCAAACTCTATGCATAGTTGTTGTAAAACTAAGTGTCATGAGAAGGATGTGACATTCTTGGCACACATCACGTAAATAAGAAATCACAGCATACATGTTAAGTGATCTATTTCTTGCCATTGCTGTCAATTTGGGATTAATGGTTTGACCCAGACAAAAGCAGATATAACTTAGTTTTCTATACACGTTTAGAAAAGGAAAAGAGAGAAAGGGATGCTCACAAATTAAACTTGATTTCTCTAAATCTTATTGATAGTATGTACGGAATGCCTAAATTTGTTGATCTGACTGAATCAAAGCATTGTAAGTATCTGAGGATGCCTTGGCGGAGGATTGAGCACCTTCGGAATTTTTATCTGAAGATTCCCTGGAGGCTGAATGAGTCGGTGGATTTGAGCATGACGTAGATCTATCAATAAAACCAAGCAACTTGATAAAACGTAAAACAAAAGTAACCTGAGTATGGCAGTGTGAGTAGTTGGAACCATCAATTTTGATGGTGATGCAACTAATCAACAAAGGAAGTGGAAATGATAACATCATTAAAAAACAGGAATAGATCCAAACACAAAAGAAAAATCAAATTGCACCAACCACACAACAAGCTTGTGATTGACAGTAGACAACTGATCTAATTTTCGTGAAAGGCCACGTCGAACCGAGGGAGCGGCGCTTGAGTGGGTGGCGGAGCGGCTGCGCTAGATGCGTTATAGCGGCGACGTCCGGGGATCCTATCGGCGATCGACGGCAAGACGGAGGCAGCGTCGATCGGAAGAACACGGCAAGTGGGCAGCGGCCGAATATCGGAAAATTTGGGACAGTTTTGGAAATTTCCGAGTAAAAAGCCAGGTTATTCAGAGAGACCTAACTGATACCATGATGGAATGTAAAACGCATGAAGAATTGTGACTGTTTATTGATATATAGTGAGTACAAATGGTATAAGAAGTAGAAACAAATATGGAACATGATATATATATATATATATATAATTATTCTGATTCTAAATAAATTATATCTCTATTACTAATCCTTGCATACAAAGTTATAAAAGAATCAGAGATGGCGGTAAGAATTGATTAGGGGTAAGAATAAACATGTTTAGCCTGATCAAATAATAAATTAGAAGAGATATGGAGGCTGATAAAAAAAAACTCCACTTTTTGCACCAGTGATTCAATAAGATTTGGTAGTTTGAATAATGGAGCAAGGAAATCATGAAAAATAAAAGCTGTTGTTGAGGGTTTAAGTGCAGTAATAGTCATAAATCATGGAGGGTATGCCTTTGCATTCAATTATAATGGACTTATGGAACTTCACTGGCCTTATAAAATTGGTGCATCTGCAAGTCAGCGTTCCTCTTTAACTTCTTGTACTGGTAATTGGTTAGTCATTGGGCTTTCATGATTAGGCTCCTGAAGCTAAAAAAGGCCCATCCACTTCAAGAACTTAATTTCCATCATTTCATTTTTAGCAACAACTTCTGATGTGATGATTTTTTTTATGAGTTCGTAAAGACGGCTTTTCCATAAGTCATGGAAAGACCAAAGTTTAAAGTGTAAATTAGAAGAAATTAAGATAAATTTTTTGGGTTGTATGAA
>JAULKM010000011.1:1697686-1710429 GCA_032355605.1 Rubia tinctorum | reverse complement strand
GTTCGTCGCTGCCTTAGCAGGCAAAGATCCAATCTTGATCCTGGTGGAGCTAGGCATGTCTGGTAGTTTTTCTCGAGAGCCTAATTCGAGCTGACTGAAGAACTCGATTTCTCTCAATATGAGGGATCCAACGGTACCTCTTGTACCTATTTCAACAGGAGTAGTTTTTTGTGTCATTTTGGTTGGAATTGGTAAGGCATTGCTGCTACTTGATGATGAGGCTTCTGGTGTAGTTTTCTTGGTGGGAGAAATGGTTGGCATTTTGGAGAGGTTTATGTTTTCTAACATCTTGTGCTTTTGTTTTTGACATGAGTTGCCAACCTTATATCCTTTATCTAAGGTTGGTTGGGATGGGGTGGAGATATGTTCATTGTATTCATGTGCAGCTATTTAAAGTACATTAAAGACAATTTGTACAAATCTTGTAAGTTGTAACCACTTCTTTATTTGTCTTGGTTTTAAATCGTGATCCATGGTAGTGAATCTTGTGCTTATTGTGTGTATAGGTTTGCCCATCCAATACCACTCTTTCTGTCGCTGATTGAGTTGAAGAAAGATAAACTAGTTCTTAAAATAGTGATTGCATAAGTGTCAAAATGAGTGAATGAGAATAAGTTTAGGAATGAAGTAAGAGAAAGTAATGTAGATGAGTGAAGAGGAATTAATATGAAAATGAAGTTCTTACCAAAAAAAAGTGTATATCCTGATCTAAGATAGTCGAGTTAAAAAAATGTGTACATTGAACTAAGATGGATGGAGTACATAAAAAGCAAATGAAATGGTACCATAAATGGTACGTTGTTCAGCTGAATTTGCTCGTGAGTGTGATGGTAGTGATAAAAGTAAAATGTGAAAATTTCCCTATTTGGCAAATACGGTTGGTTCTTTTCTCTTGTTTGTATCAATATCCAAACTCTATGCATAGTAGTTGTATAACTAAATGTCACGAGAAGGGTGTGACATTCTTGTCACACATCATGTGAATAAGAAATCACAACATACATGTTAAGTGGTCAATATCTTGCCATTCCTTTCAATTTGGGATTAATAGTTTGACAAAGATAAAAGCAGATATAACTTGTTTTCTATACAAGTTTAGAAAAGGGTAAAAGAAAGAAAGGGGTGCTCACTAATCTGGTCATAAAAGAATAAAGGGATATATATCAATATAACGCTACCTACTTGAATAAATACAAATATAACTCTTAGATAATTTTTAGTACAAAAATAACCCTAACTAGTTGATGTAAGTGTCAATATAACCCTAAAACAACATTTCAGGCATTGACATGCGTTGACCACACATAAAATGACTAAAATGTCGTTCGGATTAAAACCTAAAAGTGAATAGGCCACTTTGCCCTCATGCCACCACCTCCACCACCCCAGCCCTGCCACCACCTCCTCTCTGGCCAACCCCGCCACCACCCCACCCCAAAACCCCAGCTATAGCCCCACCATGAAACCGCCCAGCCCCGCTGCCACCACCTCTTCCTCCAACCATGAAATCCCAGCCCTAAATACTGGCCCTAGCCCCGCCGTGAAATCGCCCAACCCAGCCACCACCTCCTCTCCAACCAATCCTGCCACCATCCCTAGCCCCGCATCCGCCATCTCTTCCTTCGACAGTGGAACCCCAGCTCCCACATGAAACTGCCCAACCCCACCACTCCCTCCTCTCTGGCCAATCCCTCCACCTCCTTTCCAGCCAATCCCGCCATCATCCCTCGCCCCCCGTCACCACCTCTTCCTTCGACAGTGAAACCCCAGCCCTAGCCCCGCCTTGAAACTGCCCAGCCCCGCCACCACCTCTTCTCCGGCCAATCCCCCCACCTCCTCTCCAGCCAATCCCTCTACCATCCCTAGCCTAGCTGCCACCACCTCTTCCTCCGACAGCGAAATCCCAACCCTAGCCCCGCCTTAAAACGGCCTAGTCCCACCACCACCTCCTCTCCGGCCAATCCCTCCACCTCTTCTCCAGCCAATCCCGCTATCATCCCTAGCCCCTCCGCCACCACCTCTTCCTCCGACAGTGAAACCCCAGCCCTAGCCCTGCCTTGAAACTTCCCAACACCACCACCACCACCTCTCCGGCCAATCCCTCCACCTCCTCTCCAGCCAATCCCGCCACGATCCCCAGCCCCACCATCACCACCTCTTCCTCCGCCAGTGAAATCCCAGCCCTAGCCCTGCCTTGAAACTTCCCAGTCCCACCACCACCTCCTCTCCGTTCAATCGCGCCACCATCCCTAGCCCCGCCAATACCACATCTTCCTCCGGCTGTGAAACTTCATCCCTAAACCCCAGCCCTAGCCCGAATGTTGCTCACCCTCACTGCCGCCGTGAAACCCCAGCCCTAATTCGACGCGACACGATTAAATGACCTGTGAACGGCGTCGGTGAGGAACAAGCTTCGGTGAGAAAATGGTGGAAGAAATTGCGTCGAGGGAAAAGAAACGGCGTTGGGAAGAACAGAGGAGAACGACCAGAAGAAAAAGAGAGAGGAGAAATGGCGTCGAGAGAAGGAAAAGGTGAAATGGCGTCAAAATATAAGGGTTAATGGCATTTAAGTCATTTCATATATCTTTTTTAAATTTTAAAAAAATCCAGAGGGGTAAAATAGTAGTTTCACATAATTCCGGTTAAAATTGGTCGGAATGGGTAATTTTGCACTTACGTCAACTAGGTAGGGTTATATTGACACTTCCGAACATTGGAAGGTTATATTGCCACTTATGTCAACTAGGTATGGTTATAAAAGCACTTTTTTAAGAATAAATAACGAGGTAAGGATTTATCGTTAAACATGTTTAACCTCTTAAAATAACAAATTAGAAGAGACAAGGAGGGTGATAAAAAAACTCCACTTTTTGCACCAATGATTCAATAAGATTTGGTAGTTTGAATAAAGGAGCAAGGAAATCATGAAAAATAAAAGCTGTTGTTGAGGGTTTAAATGCAGTAATTGTCATAAATCATGGAGGGTATGCCTTCGTATTCAATTACAATGGACTTGTGGAACTTCAGTGGCCTTATAAAATTGGTGCAACTGAATTTCAGTATCCCTATTTAACTTCTAGTACTGGTAGTTAGTTAGTCATTAGGCTTTAATGATTAGGCTCCTGAAGCTAACAAGGCCCATCCACTTTAAGAACTCAATTTTCATCTTCATTTCATTTTCAGTAACCATTTCTGATGTGATAATTTGATTTACAGAAATAAACTAGCCAACATGATTTATTTTACCTGATTACCTTTGATTCAGTATTTGCAGCATATATAATATATTTATGACAAAATTCAATTTTGACCTTCCAATCTGATTTGGATTCGATTGGATTCTTGTTATATTCCAAGGCTAATTAATTCTATTCAAACCAAATTAAATTGCCATATTTAGATCTGATGTTATGTTTAAGAATAGTGAAATGTATGAGTGAAATAGTCAAATGTAAGAAAGATAGTACAAATGTGTGCAGGGGTGGAGCCAGAAAGCATTTGTGATGGGGGCTGATGTGCAAAGAAAAAAAATCTCCAATTTTTCTTTGTATTAGAGGGGGGCTGAAAAAAAATTTTGAAAAAATTTACCCTAAATTTTCCCTTAAATTTTATCTCGGCGGGGGCTGGAGCCCCCTCTAGCCCCCGCCTGTCTCCGCCCCTGAATGTGTGGAAGATAACAAAGAAAATGGCAATATCGATTGATGAAGTTGAAAGAATGACTTGGTGCAGCAACCGTAAACCACCCCCCAATATCCCACACACACAAAGGGACATATACCAATATGACCCTGCATATTTGACTAAATATCAATATAACTCTCAAATAATTTTTAGTGTAAAAATAACCCTAACTAGTTAACATAAGTGTCAATATAACTCTAACACACTATTACCGGCATTGACTGACTTTGACAATACATAAAATGACAAAAATACCCTTAACCTAAAATCTAAAAGTATTTTGGACAATTTGTGCCCCTCATGCAACCATCACCACCACCGCCAGCTTGCCGCCTCCACCACAACCACTATCCACCTCTAGCCCACCACCACCTTCCACCCAGCCCCTCCAAGTGGTGCCACCACCAAGAGCCTGCTGGAGATCCACTACGAGAGCCTTCTTCTCTGACGATATCCCGCTCCTTCTCCGATGATATCCCACTCTAGCAGCGAGGGCACCCACTGCTATACGATATCTCACTCCTTCTCCGACAATATCCCGCTCCACAGAGGAGACCCTGCGGCGAGGCCACCCACTGGCGAAGCCACCACCGAGAGCCAGTTCGAGATCCACCTCTGAGAGCCCCCTCTCAGACGAGATCCCACTCAGGAGAACTCCGCCCTCATCTCCGAGCGACTGACGAATCCTTCCGATGAATCCCGCTCTAACGAACTCTGCCCCCTTCCCCCACTCCGACCGAATTTGCCTGCTCGCTGTTATCCGTCCAAAATTTAATCCCATCGTCGCTTCCTAGAGAGATAAATGGAGGAGAAATAAAGAAAAGACGAAGAAGGGTTTGGAGGGTTATAAATGTAATTCTCTTTCTTTTTCATTTTTTAAAATTCGAGGGATAAAATAGTCATTTTACCGAATTCAGACCAAAATTTGACGAAATGGATACAATTGCACTTACATCAACTATCTAAGGTTATATTTGCACTTTCAATTATCAAAAGTTTATATTGGCACTTATGTAAATCAGATAGGGTTATAAAAGCACTTCTCTGGAAAAAAATCTATTTTTTCTTTGATCTTCTTCTTGCCATTTTTTATTATGAGGAGATAGAGAAATTGTGGTTTATTTTTATTAACATTTTTTGAATTTATATTATTAAATGGGTGTGGGATTTATCTCCATACATTAGTCTTGTTTCTCGATCTGATTGATTAAATTATTGTGTTTATGATAATCACTCGATTTAGTTGTTTGCCTCAATGTTTTGTTCTCGATCTGGTTATACAGATCGTGTGTTCATAAAAGTATGGGAAATGATAAGTGTAAAAGGACAAACTTGGTCGATATTGGTACTTTTGGAAGGAGTTCTGTAATATTTGTTATGATTTAAATGAAGTGAATATTTTATATTAGAGAAAAGTGCATTTTTAACCCTGTGTTTTGTTCGAAAATGCGGGTATAACCTTGTAAAATCTGAAAGTGCAAATCTAACCCTGGTCTTCGTTGGCCAAAATGTCAACGACCAATTTGGTCGGAAATTAGTAAAATGATCACTATACCCGTGGTTAAAAACCAAAAGAAATAGAAAATGACCATAATACCCTTCCTTATCATTAACTAAACATTTCCTTCGAAAACCCTCATCTTTGAAAACATTTGTCTCGGTTCGAGAGGAGATCCTCCATCACTTTCTCATCACAGGCGGTGGCAGAGAGAGGACCGACGGGCTGAGTGGAAGGTCATTTCTCTTCTTTTGATTGAGCCAGTTTCTGATCTTCAGAGAAAGGTTGTATTTCAAGGGATTTTGTTCATGAAGTTGGTTTGCATGTTTGATCCACGAAGGAGACAAGCAGCGGAACAACATTAAAAATGGTAACGGAGTAGCGGGTTAGGGTTGAGATGGGTGGTGGGGGAGAGGAGGAGCGGCGGGTTAGAGTTGAGATGGGTGGCAAAGCAGCAGACTAGGGTTGAGATGAGTGGCGGAGCAGCGGGTTAGGGTTGAGATGGGTGGGCGGTGAGCAGCGGATGACCTGAGATAGGTGGTTGATAGGTGGCGGGGTGGTGGCCATTGGGCGACCACCCAAGGGATACATTATGTTTATAAGTTTTTGTACAAATAAATATTTATAAATTTGTGAGAATTAAAACATTAATCTAATTTTTTTAATAAAACTTTTAACTTATGTTATTCATATTTTAATCTTTAACTAACCGTTTTTTTCCAGAAATCCTTGATGGACACAAAATGGGTTAAATTGGTCTATATAATGCCACAAACCCCCCTCTAACACAGTTTTTTAGCACCGTTTTTAAAAATGAAATGAATACTGTTTTTAGAAATTAACACTGATTTTTTAAAATTGGTGTTAAATTTATTGGTAGATTTAACACCGGTTTTTAAAAAATTGGTGTTAATTTGAAATTAACACCGGTTATTTAAAAACCGATGCTAAAACCGCTGTTAAAATTTAAAAAATTCAATCTTCCCGCCAATTTTTTTAAAAAAAAATCACCAAAAGTTTTTTAAGAAATTAAAAAATTTCATGGGCTGGGGCAGCTGCGCAGTCGCTCTAAGCTAAAATTTTTAAAAAATTAACACCGATTTTTAAAAAAATTGTGTTAATTTTTAAAAAAAACGCGTGCCAAAATTTTAAAAAATCAATCTTTCCGCTAAAAATTTCAAAAACATTAGCTAAAAATTTCAAAAAAAATAACAAATTTTTATGGGCTCGGAGCAGTTGTACGCAGCCGATCTAAGCTAAATTCTTTTTTTCTTTACTTTTAAAATCGTTCATTTCTTTCGTTGATTTTAACTACTAACTAAATTGACTTAAATTATTCAACGATTAGTCTTTATTGACCTAATATATATAAATGAAAATAAAAATGCTTGACCCTTATTTGACTTTTTACATGTAAATACTAATAACTAAGTTAATTTTAACTAATCAACGGTCGCCCTTACTTAACCTAGTATGTATAAATAAGAATATAAATATTTCATTTTAACTAATCAACAACCAACTCTTACTAAACTTTGTATATATAAATATTAATAACTAAGTTAACTCTAACTAATTACGCCCAACCCTTATTCGAATTAGTATATACTAGCGGAGTATCATCGCACGTTGCGCGATATTATTAATTAAAATATTAGGATGTAAAGTTGCGCAATATTATTAATTATATATTTTAACAAGTTATGATTGATTATATATAGTAAATAACTAAAACCAGTAACACATTATAATATTAGTATGTTATTTTTGGACAAATTTAGTTTAGGTTAGCCAAAATTACTTCAATATCCCCAAGCAAACAATTTATATTATATGGTTCTTGGGATGACCTAATTAGTCTCACTAATTATAAAATGTCCTCATTTAACAGTTAGTCGGTCTAAAACAAAACTTTGTCATATATAATAAATAAACAATATGCATACATATTTATATCAAAAGTACCCTACCATTTTATAAAAATATCCAATTTTTTTTATTTATTTTAGATTATATGTTTAATTGGATTTTATTTAGTGATATACACACATATATAGATATAGTATGAGATATTTATGATTTTAAATATATCTTTAGAAGTTATATATTTTAACATGATTGATTATATATAGTAAAGAATTAAAATAAATAACACATTATAATAATATTATGTTATTTTGGACAAATTTGGTTTAGTTTAGTCAAAATGACTTCAATGTCCCCGGTTGATAACACCAATCAAACACTTTCTATTATATGATGTTTGAGATAAATACAAATATAAATGTTAGACTTTAACTAATCAACGCAAAACCTTATTTGATTTACTATTTGTATACTATGTACAAATAGTAATAACAAAGTTGACTTTAACTAATAAACTGTCAATTCTTACTTGATTTAGTATATATATGAACACTAATAACTAAATTGATTTTAACTAATCAACGATCAACTCTTACTGACTTCCTATATATTAACACTAACGGTTAACCCTTGCTTGATTTTTTGTATATAAACACAAATAATTAAGTTGATTTTAACTAATTAACGATCAACCCTTACTTGACTTAGTGTATATAAAAACTAATAACTCTTAGTTGACTTTAACTAATCAACGGTCAACCCTTATTTTTTTAGGCTTGGTTAATGTTGACTTTAACTAATCAACGATTAACTTTAATTACTTGAATTCCTATATATTAACACTAATAGCTAAATTGACTTAAACCTATCAACGGTTAACCCTTACTTGACTTCTTTAGTTGATTTTAACTAATCAATAGTAAACCATTATTTAAACTAATAAAAAGAATATTAGCCTTACTTAAATTTACACACACATATATATACTCCCTCTGTTTTTCTAACATTTGATCCGTTTGACTGCAAAAAAATTCAAGGCATATTTGACCATCAATAACTTTAATTGCATACAATAACGAATATCATGTGAGGTGTCTTTGGATTCTCCGTAACATGTAGTTTTTAAAAAGTAAAATTTATAAGACGTTATTGTGTGAAATTAAAGTTATAGGTGGTCAAACACGCCTTTAAAAAATTTCAGAAAAAGGGAGCCATTGTTAAGAACCAGAGGGATTATTGTAATATTGACTAGCGTGTTTATGTATTTCTCTTTTAGCCACCGAGGTTATAGATCAGAATTGTAATATTTAACTAGTGTTTCAGTGTAAATGGATTCATCCCACTTCATATCTTGTAATTGCACATTGTTCCAAATTAAGTTTAATAGAAAATGAATGAAAACCCTATAAACTCTCGTCCTACTATTCATTTAAAAAAAAGGAAAATGGGTATATATAATATCAAGAACGGCCCCAACCTGAGTCATGATCAGCTATTAGGTAATACTCCCTCCGTCCCAGATAAATTGACACAATTTCTATTTTCGTCCGTCTTATAGAAATTGACACAATTCAATTCTTACCTAAAGTGGTAATAAATGAAATTATACATTTACTATATTATCCCTCAAAAGGTTGATTAAATCTACTGGTCAACTCTTCCATTACCAAAATACACTTCTTTTATTTTCCATCAACACTTTCATCTTATCTTGCATAAAATATCGATGCAAAATCAATTATACCAATTTCTTTGGTACGAAGAGAGTATATTAATTTCATCGTCATCTTCTGATCTCGTCGCGTCTGGAAATTATAATGTAGGTAGAAGTTGCGTGCATGATGCATGCATATTGCTTACGTACCCTCAGTAAAAGCCACCGCACCTCTTCATCCATATCATCTTATCTTACATAATTACAGAAATTTTTAACGTATATTAACAAATATTGTATGTTAGGGTGTTGGACAAATCAGATTCTTACCCGTGTTTCACAAATAACTCTTTTCTTCCTAAAACATCTTTCGCCTTACTAAATATAGAATTTATGAAATACGTGTAATAATTTAATTTGTCAAACACCTTAATATACAACATTTGCTAAAATATAATTAAAAATTTTAACAGAATTATTCTAGTTTATAAATCTTCGGTCCAAATTAATACTAAGTCAAGTGACTAATTTTGTTGAATAATTGCCTAAAATTTCGAGACAATGTCAGTAAAAACTAAACAGTTTATAATTCAATGAATAATTGCCTAAAATCAACTATAAATATCCTTTCATTCAATATCACAAGGCCGTCCAAAAATGGCAAAGGTCGTTGCACTAACATTCGCCGTGCTAGCCCTTCTGGCAGCTGCACAAGTTTCCGCCTTCCACGCCACCATAACAACCACCGTCACGGAGGAGGATCGTGGCGGCAGATCAGCATCCCATCAACAACAGCAAAAATGCAAACAACAGATACAACAAATGGAAGCGCAGCTGATGCAATGCCAGCTCTACTTGCAGCAACAAGGCGATGGTGAGCAACAACAAGAGCACTTGAGGCAGTGCTGCAACCGGCTCGCGCTTTTCGATGCACAGTGCCGCTGAGAAGCCATCCAACACGTCGTCGGCCGGGTCCAGGGCGGAGGGGCAGCAGGGGGAGCAGATGGTGGAGAAGGTTAGGCAACTTCCTCAAGAGTGCAATATGAAGGAACCGAGGGAGTGCCCTATGATTAGGTTCCCCACACAACCGTGTGATAATTAACATAATAAAGTTGTTGATTAATGGGAATGGTGTTACTATTTCGGTCTCAATTTTTCATAGAGCTGGCTATAAATGAAATGTTTGAGAATTCAACCCTTTATATTAACAAGATTGGTCATAAGGCTACAGTTGATCTTTATCATATGATACGGGATGATCTCATCTAAACAAAGACACTAATTATTAAATACAAAGCAAAAGTCTAAGTGGTTAAGGAAGGTATATAAAAAATAAGTATTTTTCTACTGTATAATGGTCTAGCAAGGTTGATTCAATCCCACCAAACTAAATCTACCAATTTGAGATAGTGCCTCACCTCAAAGTAGTCACAACATCAAGTATCAAATTAACGCACAAAATTTTATTCAATAACGCTTAAACCATGTGCAGTGGGGGTTTGAAAGTGGTTTCAGTTAAGAACAAAAACCACACTTAAACCACGAAACCCTACAATGGAGGTTTCAATGTGGTATCAATTTAATTGAGACCACTCTTCGGTTGGGGATAATTGAGACTGTCCCAACTTCAAAGTTGAGGAACAGCCCAAGTGATGAGATGGGCTCGTGTTGACGCGTGAGCCATTTTTACTCTCCTGCCTTGCCACGTGTCATGGCCTGATTGGCACACGTGACATCAGAGCCCCTTATATATATGTGTACAAAGACTTGGGTGAGACCGTCTCACCCAAGCTTATGGTGAGACCAGGGACCTCTTTGAAATTTTAACGTTCATAGGAACTTAGTTGCAATAGTATATAAGGTTAGTTATTAATACAATTGCAGATGATGAGGTGAAAGAAAGATATCAAATATTTAATGAAATGAAACCATAAGAACGGTTTCATAGCGCTTTCACCACTACACATGCTCTTATGATCAATACTGAGGCGATTAAGAAATGAAGAAACATACTCCGCCATTAAAAATCTGGTTCGTCTACATAAAATTTAAAATCCTCTCAAATGTTAAAGATTAAATTTGGTCATTTTTTATTGCAAAAACTATTTTAATATAATGGTTATTTTATGTGTTTAAATTTCTCTCTAATCCGAATTTGAAATATCAATCGAATAAATGGTCTAAAGACTAGTATAACCCAAAAAATTGTATAATTGGCCTAAAACATCCGATCCAGCAAAAAAATTCAAATGTATTCTGAATCCCATTTTCTGAACTGAAAATCCCTTTAAATGGGTAGTTCGTATTCTAAATCTTGCTTCTTTTTCCTCCTCATTTGAATTTCCATAAATTTAAGGCCCAATCTATACATGGACCCAAAATGGACTTATCCATGTTTCGGAAGAAAAAACACCCAAAGTCCAGTCCTTGCTTCGTAATGAAAAAAACAAAAAGAAAGCCCAAGTCCAGTCCTTGTTTCGAAATGAAAAAAAAACAAAAAGAAAGGGATATCAGAGCCAGGTTTCGATCCTGGGACCTGTGGGTTATGGGCCCACCACGCTTCCGCTGCGCCACTCTGATATTGTTAAGGAAGTCGGTTCTACACATATAAAACAAGTAAATCAGTCGTAGATACCTTAACAATATCTGATAAGGTTGGCTTCTGTGATTGATTTTAGGCAGGGAATTATTACAACAATGGCTTCCATTTCAACTCCCTGCGTTGTCCACTGTACCTTGACCCGTAATAATGCCCCAACTTTCTGCAAGCTCGGCTCGCAGTTCGCCGGCCAAACCCGGCGGCTCGGATGGTGCCGGCCCACCGGAATAAAGGGTCCCACCTCCTCCTCCGGTTCAAGAACTACCTGCTGGTTCCGGTTCGGTAAAAACGGCGTGGACGCCGAAGGCGCCGGCATTTACGGCAGCCAATCCCGCAACGACTTCGACAAAGACGACGTCGAACAGGTACAACATTGTTTACGTTAGTTTTCCGCTAAAAGTGCTACGAATAATAAGTGTTGAATTATTAGAGCATTTCCAATGGACAACTGATTTTCTAGAACATTATTTAGGTATTATCGAATCATTAGAACATCTTCAATGCAAACAATGGCGGATTATTGTTTTATGTGACATACATAGAAAACGGTTGATAACGGAGATAGATGACTTTTTTTCTCGAGAAAAAGTGATGGAATTTTAAGGTGCAATTTTATTTGTTGGGACAGTACTTCAATTACATGGGAATGCTGGCGGTGGAGGGTACGTACGACAAAATGTATGAGCTTTTGAGCCAAAATATACACCCGGTGGACATACTTCTGATGATGGCTGCCGGAGAAGGCGACCTGCCCAAGATCGAAGAGCTGCTGAGGGCCGGAGCTGATTACAATGTCAAGGATGCCGAAGGGAGAACTGCTCTGGACAAGGCTGCCAATGATGAGATCAAGAATTTCATCCTCGAATTTTCTGTTCAGAAGGCATGATCCTAAAATAGAACCTTGAAGGAATTTTGTATTAAGTTCAGTTTTTCGATTTTACATGTTCGTCAGAGAATCAAATTCAGAAACGCTATGTACAACTTGGCACTTCATCCATAGCTCAGGTTTTGGGTTGCGCTACACGAGTGAAATTCCCAATGATACAAACTGCACATCCTTGTTGCGATACCTGCGAAGTTATTTGAAATAGAGCTGAACGAGCTTTTTCAGAGTGTCCAAAAGGCTTGTGAAAGGATTGAATTGCACTGCGGATGTTAGCTCTAGATCGGGGAACTGGTTCGTTAGGGCTTGCTGCATTCCTGGCATAGACATCATCGCGGCTAGCTTGCTGTCAGACATCCCTTCGCAATCTTGTGGAGTGTCCTTGATCTTGGATGGATCGTATCCAAAGGTTCCGAGATATTCTTTGTACTTCGCGATAAACGCCCGACCTGGATTAGGCGTTCTTGAATAGATCTGCATTGTTAATGAAACAGGAGCCTGTTTCAGTCTTACGATGCAGAATCAAAAGATGGTTCAGATTCATTACCTGAACAAAGCTCGT
>JAULKM010000011.1:1654647-1678140 GCA_032355605.1 Rubia tinctorum | reverse complement strand
CGAGCTGTAATGACAGCATATTTACCATTACCACCAAGCTCGGTTGATTTTCCTTGGATGCAATTAGAATCAGGTGATGATACATATGCCTCGCAAAAATTAGGATACCAAGAATCAAGTCCTGCAGAGAAGTCATTCTCAGCAAATTGACCCAACGCAAACGATGCAACCCTCCTCACCATCTGCTCAGGATCTCTAAGTGCACTCAATATTATGTGAAGAATGGATTCAAGCTGAGGTAGTCTGACTCTGACTGAAAATGTAGATATTGTGAGAGTAGGAAATTAGATAGTATAAACAAGATGCTCAGAAAAATAAATAAGAAGATGTCGCTTCCACAGTTTCTTAAAGGGTGTGGACATATGCAACCCTAGCTAAACATTAAAAAGAAAAATAGATAACAAACTTTCATCATAAACAATAAAGAGGTAATCCAATAATCACCTCTAACCAGGTTAGTTTCAGCAGCAAGCTTCCCAGACAGCTTAAATGATGGTTTTTGCTGCCAGAGCAGAAAAAAAAATTATAAGAAGAAGAATTAAAAAGGGATCCATGCACATTATAGGGTTCACGACCAAATTATGTGTCATCATTATGGATAGAGCTCAAGGGATAAAATCTCTCTCATGGAAAATATCAGTAAGAGGAAATACAAACTCTAAGAATGTGGGAAGCACCACCTTATCTTTTGATTCCAAAGCTTCTTATGTAGCCTTCATTTTAGCTACAGAGTCATCATCTCCATTCCTGCCAAATGAAAATTTTAAGGACTCAAAACGGTCACGAATTAATTAAAGTGGTTAAGACAGCACCAAACACTTTAAGAGCTAAAACTTGATCCATTAAGTGATTAAATAAAGTTAGACAGTGAAGAGGCTTCACTAAAATTCCTCAGAGTCCAACCTTGATCCAAGACACATGACCTAATCTCCGACCCAATTTCTTACTCAAGGCATCTATTATAAACAAAGTAATCATTTATGAGAAGCATACATGTAGGTCAGTTATATTTCCTGCAGAATGTGAACATATATCACCAGTAAGATAAGACAAAAAACAATCTTCAGATACATAAAATACTCACCAATGATTAGAGCCCATTAAGTTCATCTCCTGAAAAAAAAATATGTAGAAGAAAAGAATATGCAATTAGTTTCCCAGGTAGTGGAAAGGAAACAAAGTATGACTGTTAAAAGTTGAATAACATGAAAGCAACTAAGCCCCATCCCTCTGTGCAGATATATGTTGCAATTATGTTCATTAAATCAATATGGTTTCAAATGTACATACATGTTTTTACATTTTATTAAGTTCTCACAAATACTTTTCAGGCCTCCCCCTTCTCTTTAAAGAAAAGAGCAAAATTTCCAAGTTGTAGATACATAGATTTCCTCAGACCCCCCAACCCATCATAAGATCAACAAGATTTGATTTTTTAAATTTCCACAGGCTGAAATATATAGAAAACTAAAAGGTAATGGATATCACCAGACACCTCATCACGTGCTCTTCTATCAGCTCCAGTAGGGGATCTAGATCTATGCTGATTCCGATGGTGATGCTCCACTGAAGGTGAGCGACCACGTCTTGATCTAGAAGACTCATGATCAACTTCATCCCTCCTTGGACATCAGACTCTTCTATCATTTTGCAGTTCCTTTTGTAAATGATATTCCTTGTGAGAGGCTTTATCATTTGACACTTCCCTCCTTGAATCCTGTTCCCTGTGAGAGGCCCTATCATTTGACACTTCCCTCTTTGAATCCCTTTCCTATGAGGTGCCTTGTCACCTCTTTTGCCATGAGATTTTTCCTGGTCCTTGTCACTTGCCTTTTCAGCCTCTCTTTCAGGTTGAGCCCTTCTTAACCTCTTAGTCCTCGGTAACTTGGGATTAGATTGACTAATAAGTCATGAAACCATGTTAACTTGATCAGTCTAATAGGGATTTAACTGCAAGCACAATGATCATTTCTTAGTATTGAAATCAAAGTATAGCAACATCCAGAACTCTGTAAACAATTGACATCAAGAATTCAAGACTTACGAACTAAGGTAACTAATTCAGGAAAACATTTCTAAAGGGAGCTAAATAGCTAAACCAATTCCAAACAGCCTCCCAACAAATATAGAATCCAAACCAGTAAACCATAATAACAATCACAGGTAAAAAATTAAACGATATTCATCGCTCAGTACCTCCTCCCACCGCCGCCAAATGGCATCGGCGCTTCTATGACATGGCTCTGTTTCTCCTTCAACACGACTCCGGGAAAGCTGGCTATTCCCATAGAAGCCGGCAACTCAATAGTCTCCTTATCCACCTCAATCCTGCTAACATTAAGAGCGGACTGATCGGGGACAAAATCCATTCGGCGCTCTCTCTCCTCCTCCTGATGCTTGAGTTAGATTCCTCTGATGGGGCCCTTCTGGATCCTCTTCCTCAGGTGGGTGGAGAACCCATCAATCTTGTTGCAGAGCCTCTTCGTCGGAATGATGGCCACCTCCGACACCACCTTTTTGTTGGTGTAGAAGTCCTCAGTTTACTTGGATCAGTACCATTCCATGACTTGCCGGGAAGATTTCTTCACGGTCTTTGTACGCAAGCGACCCATGTTTGGAGCTGGGGTTCCGGTGGCGGCTGCTGAGGCGCGGGTCAAATTCAGAGTGTATGCTTGATTTGGGGATTCTTGGTAATGTAGAGAGAAGCAAAGGCATAGAAAATACGCAGGGAAAAGTCCGGAATACCTTGGGACGACCATTGTGTCAACATAGTAAAGAAAGTATTCCTTTTTAAGATTACTGGGGGATAAAACCGAATAGGGAAGCTACTTTCCAAGGAGGAATTTGATCCGATTTTTGAAGTAATTGGTCCACTGATAGTGAATTCGTTCTAAACTATAGATGACCTTGAACTTCTGCATGAACAACTTGCAGTCCCTTCCAACAATCCATTAATTCTTCATGTAGTGGTGAATACGTTGGAACCGTGATCGCTTGCCCGTTTGTGTAAGATTATGATGGTCTTGATATTGAATTGGCGCCACACTGTCCATGCTGTGAGATAAAAATGAACCATCGAACTGTAGAAAGACAAAAACCTGCATATCGTCGGGTTGGTGACATTGTTGTTTGTGGATGAAATTTGGTTTTATCTAATTATTTCAATAATCACTGCTTTGTTTCAACATAGCCCATTTAACCAAGTTTGCTTTAAAGTAAAACATGAACACACAAGATTTGGTTACGCAGTTCGGTGAAATCCACCTATATCTACGGGGTCTGGCTCAGTTCAGAATTAATCCACTAATCAGAAAGATATAGTACAAAGTACACCTTACAATTTATACTTATCTTATCTAATTATAACACGTGAATTCTGCAATCTCCCTTTGCTACCGATCCACCTTGATCAGACTCCCTCTGATCTCGAAACTCGTTGACGCTGAATCTCCTCCTCCAGAGGAATTAAGACATATGATTTTGAAGTTGATCAACAGTGTAAGTTTATGTTGGAACACAAACGAATGACTCTATAATATTTCTCGAAAGATATGAAAATCTGGATTAGGATTTTGTTCAATTAAATCAGTGAGAGTATAGCCGTAATGTACATCAATGTAGATACTATGAGCAGATTGGAATTCTCCACATTTATCGGCAAAATATTCCGTTTCCATATCTGCTTCTAAAGTATATCCAAATCGCTTAAATAAAGGGAATTTTCTTATCTCAATATATCACATAATATTCCATAAAACCAATTTCATAATAAGTCCGTCTCTTGAAAGATGGGTTTTCCATAAGTTATGGAAAGACCAAGGTTTAAACAGTAAATTTGAAGAAATCAAGATAAAATTTTTGGGTTGTATTAATCGGGTCATAAACTTATCACTCCTACATGTTGCATAATAAAATTTTAATATTGCAACTAACACATTTTACCTTTCTATAATTCCAATTCAATCCCGTCTTTCCATATGCCTATGGAAAGACGGTCTTTCCCAAGACTTTGCCTTCCATCATTATAGGTATTTTCCATAAATCCAATATGCTTCAATCTTTAGCCTAAAATAATATATTGCGAAATCTTCAATCTTCCATAAACCAATATCCTCGTAATATTCTTCAATCAATTAAATTTATTTAGCCTTCAACTTTCCATATGTTACCATATAGAAAGTCTCCGCACGCATTTTCGAAGGCGGGCAATAGGGTTGTGAGTTGTGCTAACTCTCCACTCAATTAGCACGTAAGTATTCCAATTATACCTAAATTTGTATTTTCATCTTCAATTTGGGTTCTAGGTTAGTTCAATTCATATGAGAGGATGTGTTAAACTATGGGTTGAGTGAATTTAGTCATTGCATAATTATATATTGGTGATGTTACGTGTCTGTAATGGGAACATGATACTCCCTCCGTCCCAGCCCAAATTACCCTTCAATCATTGCACACTGTTCGAGATACATGTTTGACCGTTAATATGTTTAGCTACATATAATAAAGCCAAACAAAAAGTTACTTTTTAGAAACTAATTGTTACGACGAATTCAACAATATCACATACGATAGTATTATTTCTCATATATCTGTTCAAATATGTGGTCAAATTTTGATATAGGCTAGTGTCATAAAGTAGGTGGTAATTTGGGATGGGACATAGGGAGCAATTAATATGTATATGCATGGAATCCATGAATTGAATGAATGTAAGTGTATGTATTTGTTGCTATGATAGGAGCCTAAAGAATGTGTACTTATTATTATGTTGTAGGAATGTGTATGGACAAAACACATTGTTTTGATGAAGATCGAATAAGTGAGGACTATCAATATTTTGTAGCTAACTTCATTAAATATTCCTTCATGAATGCTGTGAAGGAGAATTTTTCGTATGTATATTGTCCTTACAAGAAGTTCAGAAATACCGCTATTCATGAAGATGCAATTGGTTTGAAGGATGAACTATTTTTATATGGTTTTGATCCAACTTATAAAATTTGGTTCTGGCATGGGGAGAATGTGGCTGAGCATAACAGAATTAAAGTAGTAGCCGAGAAGAATGATAGGATGGATGAGTTGGTTGAGGAGATTGTCATGAACTACTGTGGCAATCCAAAAAGACTCTTAACCTGGCACAGACATAATGAGACATTTCTATACAATGGATTCCCTGAAGGAATGAAAATATTGAATGCTATGTTGTAGTTGATGAATGCGAAAGCCAAGTATTTCTATAGTGATGTTTGGTTCTCTGGTTTGTTGAAAGAAATATTTGCGATATGCAATAGACTACCTGAAACGGTCTATGAGGCCAAGAAAGTACTGTGTCCGATGGGTATTGATTATGAAAATATACATGCTTGTCGGAATGATTGTATCTTGTATAGGGGTTATCACTTGGATGCGGAGGAATGCCCAAAATGCAATGCTCCTAAGTTCAAATTGAAGGAGGTGGATGATGGTTGAGAAATTGGAAATCAGCAGACGAACAAGGTTCTTGTCAAGGTTTTTTGGTATCTACCTATTATTCCTCGATTGTGAAGATTGTTTGATGATCCTAAGGATGCAAGGAATATGAGTTGACATGCAGATCAGACAGTGTTTGATCATGACATCATTAGCCATCTGGCCGATGGTGATCAGTGGAAAAAGATAGACGCGACCATCCCGGTATTTGAGAATGATCCATGTAATTTGAGGTTTGCTTTGTGCATGGATGGAATAAACCTATTTGGTAATATGAGCAACAATCATAGTTCTTGGCCAGTGATGGTAATGACTTACAACTTGCCCCCATGCTTGTGCATGAAGAGGAAGTACGAGGAAGTACATTATGTTGTCTCTACTGATATCCGGTCTGAAGCAAATGGGAAACGATATCGATGTGTACCTAGCCTCCTTGGTGGATGACCTTAAAAATCTACGGGATCCTGGGATGAGTGTGTATAATGGGTTTCGAAAGGAGTCGTTTGATTTAAACCCATGTAGTTTTGGACAGTTAACGACTTACCCGCATATGGAAACTTGTCTAGATATTAAGTTAAGGGTCACGAGGCATGCCCCATTTGTTTGGAAGGAACAGAATAATGTAAGTTAAGGCATGGATGTAAAAAAGTGTATCTTGGGCACTGGAGGTGGCTCCTAACAACTCGTCAATGGAGGAACTAGCGTACTGAATTTAATGGGGTAGAGTTGGCGCCCAGTCTCCCTTATTAATAGGTGCGTCCATCTCGTACATGTTGCATGATTTTTCAAATGAATTTAGCAAGAGGAAGAGGAAACCTAAGGTTGTCGGTAGTTGGAAGAAGCGTTCCATTTTTTATCTACCGTATTGGGAGATCCTTGACATCTGACACTATTTGAACGTGATGCATATTGGGGAAAAATGTATGTGATAGTTTGGTTGGTACTTCGATGAATATCCCGAGTAAGACAATTGATGGAGTGAAATCAAGGAGAGAGATGGTTGCATGGGAATTATACATTATTTGGCCCCTAAGGTGCGGGAATCCAAGACATACTTTCCCGCTGCTTGTTACACACTTTCAAAAGCTGAGAAAGACTTGATATGTTCTAGCCTGAAAGGTATCGATGTCCCGATCGGCTACTCTTCTCAAGATAGAAATTTAGTATCCGATAAGGATTGAGATTGGGGAGTATGAAATTGCACGATTCCCAATGTTTGATTCAATCTTTCAGCTATGATCAGATCCATCTTGCCAACTAATTTTAGAAAGTGCATCACCCGGTTGTGTCGCTTCTTCAAGCAAATTTGTTGTAAAGAGATTAGACGTTGAAAATTGGAGGAACTACAAGAGGAAATAGTTTACGTGTTGTGCGAGTTGGATATGTGTTTCCCTCCATCACTCTTTGATATTATGGTTCACTTGTGAGTTCACGTTGTACGGGAGATATTAATATGTGGTCCTGTTTATCTACTATGGATGTATCCATTCGAGAGATATAAGAAGATATTCAAGGATTATTTGAAAAATCAATATCACCCGGATGCTAGTATTGTGCATAGGTATGTGACTAAGAAGATTGTAGAATACTACATGGAACTCTTGAATAATGAAGAGTCAGTTGGGCTACCAAAAATGCAGCATGCAGACAGAGTGGGTGGCAAAGGCTTGCGAAAAAGAACAACTAGGGTATTATCTCCTGACGAGTTAACGAAAGCACACTTATATGTTCAGCGAAATTTAGATATAGTGCGCCCGTTCATGGATATGCACATGGCCACTATCAAAGAGAGGCACCCCGGTTGGTCGGAGAAACAAGTGCTCGCAGAACATAATCACACTTTCATCGATTGGTTACGCACAACTATAGTTGGGAACAGTCACGGCGAGACCTTGAATTGGTTAGCCTTCATGCCTTCTACAAGTGGGATTACCTTCACGGGCTATGACATGAATGGTTTTACCTTCTCAACCCCTGAATGGGACTCACACACTGCAACACGAAATAATGGTGTTAGCCTAGTTATAGAAGCCTTGTATGTAAGCACCGCGAAGGATAAAAATCCCATCTATGGGAACATGTATTACTATGGCATGATTAAGGAAATATGGGAACTTGTCAACACAACTTTTAGGGTCCCAATATTCAAATGCGAATGGGTTGATAACAACACAGGTGTAACGATGGATGAGCTAGGTTTTACAGTCATTGATTTGAGAAGGACACGTTCTACTAGAAATCCTAACATCCTTGCTTCTTAGGCCACACAGGTGTTTTATGTTGCTGATCCTTATGATTCTAGCAAATCAGTGGTCATTCACATGAAAAGTCAATTTGTGGGAGAGGTTAGTCCATCATCACTGTCTGACATTATTCAACACACTCTACCCAACACCGGTAATGTTGATCAGGATGAGTTATTTGGGTTGGGGCTAGCTTTGAGGAGAGACCACGAAGAAGGCGTGTGGATTGAGAGGCACCCAAAATCAAAGAAGCGGAAGAAGAAGACTTAGATTGGGTGTAGACATCATTTCAACTTACCTTGTACAATGATTATGGTGTGGTTCGTGTTGTAATGTAATAGGTAATTCAATTGTCGTTCCATTATATCTTGAAAATTAAGCAATGTTTGGTGAGGTAAACACATGAACTGAAATTCCACATTGTCTCGTTTGGCTACTCGATTAATACGAGACAACGTGTGTGACTTCACACAGTTCACTCGGGGCCTTAAAAATTGAATAAAATACATTAAAAAAACAAAGTTGACGACGTCGCACATACAATCGGTCCTAAATTTGTTAAGAACGAAATCCAATATGCGGTGTTGCAAAGACCCCTTGGTCCAAACAAAGTCTAAATCGATTTAAATCAATTAATTTATGCGATGTCGTAGGGTAGTCGTTAACATGTGTGTCAATCTGAGATCATGTTTTCAAATCAAGAGCGACGTCGCACTGCTCTGTCATACCTAATAAATCAACCATGGTCAACCAATTCAGCTAGAACTTGGAATGTACCATCTATAAGTCCCATTCCAAGTTCACAACAGCCAATCACAAATTTCATCTAAGAAAATTTATAAATCTAAATCTATGTTATCCAAAAACATAAAATGCTACCATACAATCCAGAAAATATCCCAACAAATTACAAATTAAACAAAATACATAATATCCCAATAAAATCCTAACATACGATCATCAACAAGTACAACGTATATAAAACACACATGGAAATCATTGGGGTGGTGGTATGGGTGGGTTAATATCATCTTCCCACGAACTATCTCCATAGTCTTGAGATTTAGCTAGTAGTGCTAGACCCTGATTCATCATCCACGGTTGTCAGCCTAACATCATTATCCTCAGGCCCATCATTCCCAGTGTGATGTATCTTATGCTCTTGTGCTCCCATGCGTAGGTACACCTCAGGTGCATTGATAAAAAAGGCAATCATAGACCTCAGCCCCACCAATTCTTCCATAATGAGATGCACATTGCGTTCTATGCGCTACGTCAGGGCTTTAGTCTCAACCACGTCCTTTAGAGCATAATCCAGGCGCTGCGTTTAAGCCCTATGGGAAAAAATATAAGTTAAATTAATTTTAAATTATAAAATTTAAATATAAAACATTTGGAATAACTATAAATTTACCATAAACTTTCATGCCCGATCGCGGGGCTAGAAGTGTTGGGGGAATGATGCCCTGTTGTAGAAGCCGATGGAGTCGCCTCGGGCCTAGGCATGGGATGCACATCCAGGTTGCCCTTGGGGAGATTGCGATCAATCCACTTCCCGCATCCCAATGCCAATGCTTCTACCCAAAGTAGTTCTCATCATAGTATTTCGGCTGGATGTTCTGTTTTGATTTGATAGGAACCTTCTTCTTCATCAGAATGGCGGTGACAAAGTTGCCATAGGGGAGTGTTTGACTCTTCGGGGAGAGGGCCACTTGGTGCATCTCCTGGATGATGGTTTACCCAGGGTCGATTATCTACTTCTCCACAAGGTGGCAGTACTTGACGACCCGTTTATCATGCACTCAAGATCAATCATTTATTTGTACAATTATATTGTACATCATCCTCGCCTAAAGATTGAGGACATCAATCTTTATCTTCCTTGAATAGATGAGCCTATTCCCCACTTCAATTTTGAATTATTTCTCCACCATTAAATTGGGGGTCAAGCGCCCGAGATTGGTCATTCTTATCAGCCCGTGGAGGCCAGGTGTCTCGGCAGTATAGTTGTAGAGGCTAAACATCCGGTTGATCCTCCTCACTGATTGTGCACCTAATCAGGTGATTGATCAATTCTGTTGTCGTCTCCACGTCCATCCTGTTCACTTTAATTATGTATAGGTTCGTCTTGAGCCGAGTGAAATTGTCGTAGAACTCCTTGATCAATGTGTCCTACGCAGGTTTGTCCAATCATATCAAATCTTCCATTCTTGACGGTTTGAGGGATTAGAGAAAAACACCGAGGTGGAGTCGTTCCACGTCCTTGGCCATATTCACCCTCACTTATTTGATCATTCAGCCTTGGATCATTTTGAAACGCTTCTCTGCCTCCCCATCAATGAAGCATATCTTGTCCCATGTTGGAAATAGAGGGGCGGCCATGGTCTTTTCCTTCTTGTAGCGCGAGGGACCTGCGTCTGTGGTCTTGCCCTAGACCTCTTAGCTATTTGCTTCATTAGAGCGATCTGAGAGACAAGGGAATGTAGAACAATTAGTTCGACAGTCAAGAAATTAATGAAGGTTATGGTTTTTGGACGATTTCACATGCATGTCGCAGACAGTTTGGCTAGACCGATGTGCTTCATGTGAAATCACATATTTATGTGTATGAATGCACGACATTGCACAACCAGTCGACTTAGCTGAAATAGTGTGCGACTCGTATATGAATTGTCCTAAAACACATATAATTTCAACTATCATCAACAACAAAACATAAACATGTATTATTCCAATAATGAGTAGCAAGTATGAGTACAATAAAAGTTCCCTAAACACTAGCCCTAGCCATGAACTTGTATATAAATCCCAAATGAAAATGGATAAACCTAAAACCTAATCACACAACAAAATCCAACTGCTCATTCATTGTAAATGTTATAGAATCATGAAATAGGCAACGACATAAGTCCCTCAAAGCAACAAAAACATCATCAAATTTATTCAAAGTCCTTACCTTATGTATTGTATACTTCTCTTCATGTTTTTACAAAATTGGCCAATGGGCTATGTTGAACCCAAAATGAATGTCGATTTTGGGACTACATAGATTTGAGAAGACTGTTTTGGGTAGGGATTTCACAATTTTTCGACCGTTGTTTTGGATTTGGAGGTTTTGGTGCGACGTCGGATAGATTGGACATGCGAGTGGGTTGGTGGTGGGTGGTTTATATACCCATTGTGAAACGGCGACGTTTAAACCAAAAGTGCGACGTCGCAATTCCTGTCACATAGAAAGACAAAAATAGAAAAGGATATACGACGTCTTTGTTCTTATATTTTGGGCCACGTAAATGAGTTAGACCCAAATATTATATATTTTGGCCCAGACCACAGAGAATTGAATCGACATTAGCCAAAGTCACCAATAAAATTGACAAAGCCGAGGGATGACTGGCGCATCAGCAAAGTCTCATGTAATAATTACTGGGTCGAATTAGACAAGCGACCCAAATCAAAAATATCTTCGGGTCTGGTCAATGATAGATTGAAAACAACTATGCCCGTTGTCGCATTCATATGTTGGCGTTACCAAAAATATACCAACATTGTAGCGACGTCGCAATTGGGATTGTGGGCTGATTATCCCAAAAGCAATAAATCTAAGCCCAAACAATTTAATTATCGAATTAATTAATATGAGAATATTTTTCAGTAATGAAATAAATAATAAACGTATTGGAGTAACGAAAAAATTGGATCTAGCTACTTCTGATCTTCAAAAAAAATTATTCGTGTATAAGAAGGTTAATAATCCGTCGGTTTATAGTGTAAACCCTATGTAATTGTTATATCTGGCTTATTTTGGCCCCGAATGACTTTGGCTATGAATGACCTTCAACATTGTTAACCGTCAAACGGGTAATTGTCAAACGCTCACTCGTGTATTAAGATTGACTATCTGTGTGTTCTTAAGGAAAATTCAATGTAGTTTTTAAAGTTGGTTTCTTTTTGCCTCAATGAGATCGGTTATGTATGGATTTGAACAATCTTAACCACTGGAAATGAGTGATTGTCAAACCCTCACTCATGTAATAAGGTTGACTATCTGTGGGTTCATAATGTAAACATTATGTAATTATTAGAGCTGGTATCTTTTGACCTAGAATGAGATGGGCTATGTATGGCTTTGAACAATCTTAACCATTGGCGATAGGTGATTCTCAAACCCTCACTCGTGTATTAAGGTTGACTGTCTGTGGGTTCATAATGTATACGTTAAGTAATTGTTAGAGCTGATTTCTTTGGGGCTCGAATGAGATCGACTATGTATGACTTTGAACAATCTTAACCACTGGCGATGGGTGATTGCCAAACCCTCACTCGTGTATTAAGGTTGACTATTTGTGGGTTCATAATGTAAACGTTATGTAATTGTTAGAGTTGGTATCTTTTGGCCTTGAATGAGATCAGCTATGTATGGCGTTGAACAATCTTAACTTATGCCATGGGTAATTTTCAAACCCTTACTCATTTGATATGGTTGACTATGTGCGGGCTTAGTTAGAAAACCCTATGTAAATGTTGTAACTAATATCTTGTGCCATCAAATGTAACTGGCTATGTTTCACATTAAACAAGTTGAACATTGCGATTGGTAATGTTTGAATACTTTCACTCGTGTGATGTGGGTTAACTATTCGGGGCCTTGATATCGGCTATGACTAATCTTCATCAATTTTAACTGTTGAAGGGGTAATGTTTGTACCTTGACAATGTATTAAGGTTCACTATGATTTGGCTTATTATGGAACCCTACATAACCAATAGAAACTACTCCATTCGTCCCAAGAATAATGGCCTAATTGCTTTTGGACCAAAGTTTTATGTAAGCTGATGTGACATAGAATAATTGTGAAAAAATAGGGGTATTTTGAGAAAACAGTGGGCCCAGTATCAAAATTAATAAAGTTAAAGAGAACATTGTAGAAATTTAACAACACATTTTTTGTCATATTAGGTCATTTTCAAAGTATGTCAATATTTGTGGGACAGACAAAAATAGAAAGCAGGCCAATATTTACGGGACGAGGGGACTATTTTTTTCCACGAAACATATTAAGAAAAACCTATCAAAACCCTAGAATGCAACGTTGTGTTAGATGTCTCGCTTACCGAGGATTGATCAAAATGTTGGTGATGTCGTATATTCATGTGTAATGGGCCATTTGGTCCATACACATGCCCATTATATCCCATTGAACCAATGAAATTACCGTGATAGTGAAATACATCTTATAACCCGACAATGGGTCAACATGTGTGCAACGTCGAATATTCATATGATAATTGGCCTGTTGGGCCAATTTTGACTCTTAAATATACTTTAAAAACTTTAGACCGACATGTTGCATGTGCAATGTGATGTCACATCTCTGGCGGGAGAATGCATTTATGTGCCATACTTAAGAAACAAACACCAAAAACCTTTAAAAACATTTATTGCCAAAAATGGTGTCCTCCCCTCTAGACCCAAATTTCTTCATCATCATTTCCTTTCTTCTATAACAAATCAACAAACCAAAACACCCAAATTCTACACCACCATAGAAGCCAAATGGAGGAACAAAGGGAAAATAAAGATGTTCTCATGGGTGGGGATTCCATGAATCAAAATTGTGGTAAGGTTCTATCTTTCTAATTTGACTTGATCATGTTGTTAATGGTACCCCATTGGGATTGACTATTGAATGAGTGTTGATTTTTGCTATTTTATAGATATTTCATCTATTTCCTTTTAGATTGTGGACTATACATATATGGTTGTATGGTTACATTAAAGATGTAATATGTTTTCCAAAAGTTTTGTGTGTACCACATGTGAAAGCTTATTAATGGTAGTTATTTGATATGGAAAGCTTTCCTTTTCATCATTTTCTTGATGTGAAGATGAACTTCATGACATATGTATTTTGTAGTTTGAACCAAATGCATGACATGTTGGTAGTGGTGTGGTACCTAAACCTTATATTATATCCGTATTCAAAAAGTTCCTCATATGTTAAAAACATTTTTGTGGATGTAATGTCCATCAAGAAATTTGAACTTTATATATTATATTGCCTTCATCATTGGAGAATGTGTTTAATCAACTTTATTTGTAGGTCTTGTTGTGTTGAACCACGATAAGAGGAAAAAAGCCCAAAGAAGAGATCGATGTCAATCGACCAAAAATACATAGGCAAGGTCGGGGTTAGGAAACTTTTGAAAAAAAATATACATGGTGGAGAAGGGAATGAAATGCCCTATGAATTTTGATCATGTTAATAATGCAATAGGCGAGGAGAGAAATTTGTGGTCTAGTTATCTAGGATTGATAGCTAGAATTAAGGTAGATATTTTCTTGTACAAGTCGTGGCCTCGTATTGATGATGCTTACAAGGAAAAGCTATGGAAAGCCATTGAGTTTGCCTTTGAAATTGAGTATGATGATATGGAAAAATTGAAGAGGAGAACAATAGGGCGCTTTGGTGAAAATGGAGAGATTTCAAATGAAAATTGGCCAAGGAATATGTCTTTGGTAAGAAAAAAAATTGTAACCCAAGATTTAAGCATTCATTCATAAGTGAGTCGAGTGGGAAGGGTTTTGTTGCAAGGAAACTAGCGGACGAAGAATCAGTAATAAATTTACATTTACATCATTAAATGTATATACACAATGGATACATATTTATGTTTATGTGCACGCATAAAATTGTTAGGTAACATGCTTATGCTTGAGTATAGTTTCATTTGTATCGGAAATGTTTTATGCCTTTTGCGATTGTTAGTGATTTATAGTTGTAAAAGTCCAAATTTTGCCTAAAAATGAGTATAAAATGGTGAACATACAACGTCACACAAGTCTAGTCGGTTTATAGGTGGGTTGGATCGATTAGTGTGCGATGTCATTTATAAACTCAGTTTAGGCATGTGTTTGGACCAACATTGCATGCGATGTCAGATATGTGCCATTCAACAAGTACAATTTAGTTACCGACATGTGGCCGACGTTGGTCGCAGCAAGGGAATTCAGTTTCATTTTTCCTTCTCATTTCACCATGTTGATTTGTAGTTTGAACCTATAGATATGATGATTTTGGAGGGTCTAAGATCAAAACATAGTGAGCTTGCAAGTGGAAATAAGATGGTCCACACCATGAGTTATGGAGGTTACGCGCTAATTACGAGAATAATCATGAAGGAAATGTTTGAGGCTTTAGTGTTTAACAAGGTGGAGCAATGGATTAAGGATGAGGAGGTGAGAAATTCTACCAATATCCCACACCCGATGAGGTTCCCCGATTCAAGAAATGGCTAAAAGGATACAAAGGTTGTGGGAATAATGAGGGTAAGTTCCACACCAAAGATACGGAATTGATTGGGCAAAAAATTGTAAGTTTTTCAACTTTTCAACAAATAAAATGTGAGTGATTTGGTTCAAGTTTAATATCGTGCAATTGAGAATGATTATTGGGCCTTTGTAGGAGGATCTGAAAAGAAAACAAGAGACCGGCGAGTTCATCGGTGTTGGAAAAAAATATACTTGGAGTTGTGTTTAACAAGAAGGAACATCCGGGCAGGGTGTGGGGTGTGGGGTGTCGGTACTCTTGCTACACATAGAGACGTCTTTGCCAAACCTTGACCACCTAAGTTTGACATTGCATCAAGTAGTCAACAAAGAGAGATCAATGCTTTGAAATCCACATTAAGCCAACTAGTAGCGTATGTCTTGCACCAAGACTCGAATGGGAGGAAATGCCACCGGAGTTGGAGAGAATCATTTCAAGTACAAAATCAACAGCCACACCCTCCCCCATCCTCACTCTTCTTCTCCAACAACACCAACACATGATAACCCAGGGTGTGATAGTAGACCTGCCCAACCATCTAGGACTTTGAAAACACCTCTTGCCTTTGATCGACTAAGATCGAAGTTAGTAGTAGCCAACCAACACAACATGAAGGTAATATTATATATACTACACATTTCATTTTGTAAAGGAAATTATACTTTGGTTTAAATTAGCGAGTTTTCTTGTGTTGGACAATTCCTTATGCATACTACTTTCCGAACGTGTTGACTGTGTGAGCCACATCTTGGCGGAAAGTAAACTGTACACATCCGTTCGAGTGCATCATCATAAATCGGTCGCGAAGGAGAACGTTGTGGTTAATGTGACAAATATCCTCGTAGATGGTATAGTTATTCCAATCACAGAACCCGAGGCAAGTATGGTGAGCGAGGTGTTAGGAATGTTTGTTGAATGGCCCATTTGTTTGGTCGATAGTATGGACAAAGGGCCTACTAAGAAGGTAACATGATAATTATGTGTTGTTACTTATGAATAGAGACAAATATTGTGAACATAACTATACCAGTTGATTTCATGCAGACTGAGACAAGGATAAGTAGTTCGGGAAAATTTCCCAATGAATGTGGGGATCCAAAACATACAAACTCTCGTGTCTCTAGAATGTAGCCACCGCCATTCAATCCCTCAAAGGATGGTTCCCTGAAGAACATCCACACGATTATGATGGCTCACCCTCCGTCTTCTTCGCACAAAATCCTTTTGGAAGAAGTATGTATTTTCTAGTACAAGGTAAATCAAATCATCATGAAGGAGGATTTGGAGAACTTTTTCAATTTCAATAATGCACCCCCTCCCCGTGATGCAACTACATTGCTTGTAAGTATGAATCCATCACCCTAACTTCATTCATCAATATAATTATTGTATTTCGCTACAATCTTTCAAGACTAACCATGATTATAGGCTCTTGCATGTATAATCTATTTCCAAATGGAAAAGTGGATATGAGTTCTTTTCCCAATAAAGATCCAACGTGAACATGTTACGATGGAAGGGCGTTTGGCCTACTTGAGCAACCGGTTGATACTAAATGATAATTTGATATATATCACACCTTATTACGAGGGGTGAGTCAATTATACTTACTGCCTTACTCTTGTTTGTATTCTCTTAAGGATTATGGGATGGTAATGAAATAATAACAATTTTTTAAACAAACACTGAATGGTGGCCATCATCGTTCTTCCTTCAAACACGATTTTCTAGTACAGTCCATTTGCATCAAACGCCCATGGATACATTTTCATTCGCAATTACAAAGGTGATGATGGATCCCTCAATTAACAACCGCAAAGGATTCCATTGGAAATCCTGAAAGGTTAGAATTTATTTTAAAATTGTAGTTTGAAGTAAATATTCCAATAAGTAACAATGTGTTTTTGAACAATTTGTACAAACAAATAGCATAAAAAACAAGCCGACCCGTGGGAAAGTGGTTACTATTGCATGCGCTTTATGAAGGATTTGGTCTCGCAAGTGAAGTAGAATTAATTGTATCTACAAAAGGTATCCCTATATTCTCACCTATTGTTTCTGTCAATAATATCACAACTATTGCCAACCTTTTTATTCATTATGATATTACTCCATGTGTTAGTCTTTTCCCGAGAACAAAAAACCATACCCCATAATGATTTTGGAGGATGTACGTGAGAGTTGGGCGCTCTATATGATAGTAAATAATTTGACGCATTTACTTAAACCGTCTATGATTTGAGGAACTATGATTAGGTTGTTTTTTTGTGCAAGCATCATTCTCTAAAATTTCCATTGATACTTTCCAAAGGTATTTTTTTTGACACCTTGATATAGATCTCTAGCTACCTATGGAGTACCATTGGTATAGTTCATTTTGTGAGAATTTTGATAGCATACTTGTGTATTGAAGATGTGGTTTTTATCCTTCTAGTCTGTATGCATTATGCGTGGTGGAATTATATGTCATTTGATGGGCGTTCGATGTCGGGTATACACTTTAGTAGCTTTCTATTATTGTTGTTCACGTAATTTACCATTCGGCAGACCCGATAAACTATAAGCAACATTGCTAAATGTTCGCAAGGGTGTACCGATGGTATCACACATAGAGCGACGTCACATAAACAAAACAACGTTAAGACAAAGACCACGCAGCAAAGTGCGACATCGCAAGGTCCTCGAAGCGCACTAATAATTTACCCTTGTCGCACTATTATGTACGACCTTGGTCCACTTAAATGATGTCATCTTCATGAAAAGCCATGTCATCGATTCATGGGCATCGGCAAGAGCGACGTCAGGTTTATCGATGTCATTTATTCTGTGGCACATCGATAATGACTTCGATCAACCTGACGTCGCGGGATGGTCGGCAAGGGTTTCATCAAAAGTTTTTTCCTATGGTTATTTATGAAAATAACCGAGGTTTAAAAAAACATTTAGGCCTTTCCAGTTCAGCTGAAACGGAGTTGAGTTGAGTTGAGCTGAATTTATTGGAGTTGAGAAGAGCTGAGTTGAGTTGATTGGAGCTGAGATGAATTGAGATGAGCTGAAAAGAGTTGAGAAGAGCTGAGAAGTATTAAAGAGTTGAGAAGAGCTGAGAAAAGTTGAGATGACCTGATTGGAGTTGAGTTGAACTAATTGTAGCTGAACTAAACTGAATTAAATTTTGATGAAGTGAAATGAACCAAAACGAACTAAACTAAATCAAAATGAAATGAACCGAACCTAATTGAACTTAATTGAATCAAATTGAAATGAAATGAATCAAATTGACTGAATCAAACTTAACTGAATTAAGGTAACTGAATCAGACCGAATCAAACTAAACTGAACTGAATCAAATTGAACTAAATTGAATCAAAATGAACTGAGCTGCATCAAAATGAACCAAATTGAATGAAGTTGAAGTGAAATGAATCACATTATACTGAACTGAAGCAAACTGAAGTGGATTTAGACTAACAGAACATAATTGAATTAAAATAAATCGAACTGAATTAAAGTGAACCAAATTGATTTAACCTGAACTGAAATGAATAAAAATTAACTGAACTAAAATTAATCAAAAGAAGCTAACGGTTAAATTATATTACATATTAATAATTAATTGTGATATAAATTAATAATAGTGCATGTGAATTAAATAATCTATTTAAAAATTTAATATATGATGTAAATTTTATGATGTAATTATAAAATCTAAACCTTGTAGTTATTGAGTTTGAAGTGAAATGAAATATATTTTTTATAATTGAAAATATTTCACAAATATCATAAATACAATTATTAATAATATGACATTTATGTGAAATATGTTATCATTATAATGAAATGTTTATAAGTACTAAGGAACACAAGACTACAAATTTAGGGTTGGAGAACAATTTTTTTAAAACCAAACAATTCCAAATACATCATACCACTCATACCACAAACGTATAATAATTCGACATGTTGCTACAATAAACACCACCAGTGTTGGTAGTATGAAAGTAAACGAATACAATATTGGTAATGTATACTTCTATAATTTGATTTATATTACTGCAAATATTGATGTTCATTTGAGTTATGTATTTCTTGTTATTTATATGTATTGAACTGATTTAAACTGCATATTGAGTAATAGGCCTGAAGTTTAGTCATTTTGATAAATTTACAATTAATGACCCGAAGTGAAATTTGGTATGTATACTTTCATAATTTAGAACATTTTTAATAATTTAGATAGAATTTATCTAAAATGATAATTATCTGTTTTTCATTATTTACCTTGTAGTTTTTATCGTATTTAATCCTAGTAAAATTCATAGTTAAAATTTTAACACCCTGGTGAAACTTAATTAAATGATTTTAAAATTTCAAGGTATTTAAAAATTTTGAACATATAATAATATAATATGTTAATTGTATGTTAAATTAAACATATATAGTATGTATGTTTTTCATAGTCACAATGATTATAATAATTCATATATTCAAATATGAATAACATTTACTGTAAGTTTCATATTCAAAATAGATGAAAGAAATGTCTAAATTAAAAAGATTTGAATGGAGTTGAAAGTAAACGATCCAAAATTATTTGAGTTGAGTTGAGTTGATTGGATATGAAAAGAGCTGAATTGAGAAGAGTTGAGAAAAGTTGAGAAGAGTTGAGAAGAGTTGAGAAGAGTTGACAATAGCTGAGTTGAGTTGATTGGATATGAGATGAATTGAGAATAGTTGAAAAAAGTTGAGATGAGATTATTGGAGCTAAAATAAGTTGAACTAGACAGGGCCTTAAGGTTCAAAACTGCAGTAATAAACTAAATCAACGATATCAGTCAACAAAATGGTGACGTCGGTTACCTTCATGATTGACATCGCACCTTCTTATAGAAACATCGATTTCCACGACATCGCACGCTATATGGGATGTCGGCCGCCCATGCAGATCGCCCGACGTCGCTCGTTCAATGGACAGTTCTAGAATTATGGAGGAATTAGTCCTAGCATGAAAATTGTGAATTAATTCTTAACATCCGTCTTTCCATATTTTCCAGATAATGGTGCAATAGAATTAAAACCTTCTGCTCTAGCAAGTTGACAACCCATGAAACAAGTTCTAAAACCACATTCTAAAAGACCCTGCATAATAATTATGAAAATTAAATTAAACCTAGTCTTGAAATCCTCCACACCTATTTGCTTTATCACACTTGTGGAACATATGATATATGTCCTCTCAATTTCTTCTCCACCTTTTGCATACATGACTATTCAGCAAGTGAAATCTCCACAGTATGTATGTTTTAGGTAGTATAGTTTTAGTTGCCCTCTCAATACACGTTAGAACCTTCATAGGTAAACTGATTTCCAAGAATTTGAATATAGAGGTAGCAGACTATGCTCATGCCTGTATATTTTTCCAAGCATGTTTTTTTTCTATTAATGCATAACTCATCTCACTTGCCTCCCTAAGATCAAGCCCCCTTTGAGATTTTTGTACGCACATATTATCCTATGACATCCAGTCAATTCTTTTATTTTCAATGTTACTTTTCCATAAGGGCGGGTCCAACAGATTCCCTAAAAATCTCTTCAAATAGAGATTCAAAACTCATATACTCTATGTGGTTTTGCTTCAGCTTCAACAGAATCCCTATAGCGGTGAATCTCTATTTTTTGAGCTTTGTAGTTGTAACCTTGGAAGAGCAGTGTTTAGCCTTTTTTCCTGATCGGATGCTACATAACATGCTCCATTCATTGTAGCTTTAATATGACCACAAAAGCCTAAATTTTAGGTTTCTTTTTTTTCTAAAAAAATAGTGTAGCACCCCGGCCCAAAATTGCAAGAGATGTTTATTACAATGATAAAGTCTTAACAATTATTCTTGTCTACAGCGGAAGCGAAAAAGTTTAAATGATAAATGCTAATTGCATCATCCAATTTTTTTTCTTCAAACGAAATAAATGAAACTGAGGGTGTAGGGCCGCAGGCGTCCTCCACTCATTATTCATCACACTCGTAGCTTACCTAGCACTTTAACCTTTTTTTATAAAAAAGAGTGGGGGTGAGCTTTCGCCCGTGACAGTTCCAAGTTCGCAACCATTTTTTGTGATACAATCGGGATGCTATGCATGTATACAATTTTAAGAAAATAATTTTATATACTTGAAATAGTAAGCGGGAAAGCATGCCGTGCATGATCAGTTACAAGTAATATCACATAAAAATCATTTGTCATAAAATAATATCAGGCAGCGTATCACTTAGCATGATAGTAACATGAAATAGAAAAGGATACAGGTCGGTTTGGAGGTTATCGAGGCATACTACTCATGGCTTTAGAACGGGATCCCAGATAATTACTCCATGCTCTACCGGAAACTCGAATGGCTATAAGGCCAACAGATACGGCTATAAGGCCGACACGAAATGGAAATAAGGACAACACGATATGGTTATAAGGCCGAGACAAATTATCTTAAGATAATTGACAATACCCACAGAAGCCTAACCAAGCGATCAGGCCGTGTGTCGACCTTGCAAGGTTTCGGTTATTTAGTAGGGTTTGGGATCCCAGGGCAGGCACTAGAAGCAGCACATTAATACAGTTTGGCTATGGGGGATAAAGTACACCCATAGTAACAGGAAATCAGTCAGTAACAGTTCAGCTTATGGGCAATAAATTACACCCATAGTTATCAAGTAAACAATCAAATACAAGATATGCATATGCATATGCAATGAAGAAAACTGGCTCGAGTAACTTTATTTAAAATAACACGATTTGATAACAAATTTAGATCAATGGATTTTAAAATATTTGGTTTTAAAACTATAGGAATAAACATTTAAAATGATTGTCAAATAGGATTGTTTCCAAAAAAGTTTCTTGAAAGGGTTTTGAAAAGTTTTGATTCTAAAAAGGTTTTAATAATTTTTAAAAGGTAGAAACCCTCATCTTTCTTGAAACATAAGGAATGTGACTCTCGATGAAACCTGCGAATGTGGTATATCACGAACTAATTAAAATTATTTCAAGTTCTACATAACACAAGGTAACTGTAAAACTGATATGAAATTGAAGGATTCACTGCTGACTAGTACTCACGAAAACGACCATAACTCTCTACAAATCTTCCCAAAAATTATGAATTTTAAACCCTTAAAAACTATACTTATATAGATTTTGTTTTAAAGTTTACTAATTAAATTCCATGCACCATTACCTCTGAAACAAATCACTATAACACGAACTGACCAAGATCCATTCACAACCGACCAGTACTCAAGAGAACAGTAATAAATCATCACATATTATTCTAAAAATTATGAAATCAAAACCCTTAAGAACAAGACTCAATTATCTTTCATTAGATAGTTTATACATAGAATTCCTTACACGATTGACTCTTAAACAATTAATTTTATCGCGCACTGGAACCAGAATGATTATTGATGACCAGTGTCCACGAAAACTCTCATATTTAATCACAATTTGTTTAGAAAATTCTGAAATTAAACCCTTAAATACTAGACTCAATTATCTTTCATTAGGAAGTTCACACATTGAAATCCATATACGATTGACCCTCAAAAAATTCACTTTATCACACACTAGAATCAGACAGATTACTGGTTGACCACTTCGTACTAAATCGACCATAACTTCCTACTCGGACATTTTAAAAATCCAAATCATATATCATCATAAACTAGATTTCAATATATTTCATTCGGTATATCATACACAAGTTTTAATTACCTATTTCTTGTTAAAATAACTAGAACAACATGACTGTAGAACTAAACACGCACTGCAATCAGATAGATTAATTGTTGACGGTTTAGTACTAAATCAACCATAACTTTCTAATCGAACATCTTAAAAATACAAATCATATATCATTAGTATCTAGATTTCAATATATTTAATTTTGTATATCATAAATAAATTTTAATTACTTATTTCCCATTAAAATCTCTAGTACAACCTGACTACAGAACTAAACACGCACTGCAATCGGACAGATTACTGGTTGACCACTCCGTACTAAATCAACCCTAACTTTTTACTCGGACATCTAAAAAAATACAAATCATACATCATTAGAAACTAGATTTCAAGATATTTAATTCAGTATGCATGCATAAATTTTAATTACCTATTTCTTGTTCAAATCTCTAGTACAACATGACTGCAGAACTAAATTCGAACTGAAAAACAAATCTGAACTGCAGAACTAAATCTCATAATTTCATACGGAGTTTCCTACATTAGTAACATAATCGTGACTTGTTCAAGAAGAATAATAAACTTATGTTATAGTGTTGAACCTATGGTCGGAAGAGAAAACGCCTGAATTGTTGGGGTAACTTGTTGTAATACTCCATTCCAATGGAACGGTATATTCAACCTTGGATGATTGTGGTAAAACTTTCTTGGATATCGATG
>JAULKM010000011.1:1620885-1645097 GCA_032355605.1 Rubia tinctorum | reverse complement strand
TAACCGATTTTATAGTACTCGCAACGTAGAATCCAAAAATGTCATCAACCAAACTCAATTCATTTTGGGTACTAATCAAAATTGAGCCCAAAAGTTGACGAAATCAACTTTTATTATACCATATATGCTATGAAAAGTGACTGATTCTAGGAGGAATTGACAGGTTCCATATCTTCTTCCGGTGGGGAGATGGTCTATTACTTGAACTTGGCATATACCATTTCAATTATCATACATTTTTAATTATCAAGGTTCCGAGGAATTTCGATGAAGGTGAGGTCCGTAAGATGGAGCATGAATTAATGATTGATTTGGTAGGCAGTGGCAAAGTTGACTTCTTCTTCTCCGGCTGAAATAAAGACAGGGAGAGTAGACCGGAACATGAAACTTGGCTACATTTCTCTTCTTTCTATTATTGGACAAACGATTCGTTCTAGGTTTACACAATTTTATGCATATCATCACTCCATCATTCATAATGCGAACAAGACCGAATCCCATCTTTGTTAATTAGTAGGGTTGTAGAATGTGTGGACTTTTATTGAATTAAATCATTGTTCAAAGAAAATATATATCCTCTACCCCAAACTAATCTGCATTTTTACTATTTGACAAGTCAACACTGTCAAACTTTGACCACGTATTTAAATAGATATATAAATAATAATATTATCATATGTGATATTATTGAATTCGTCGTAATAAGTAGTTTCTAAATATCAACTTTTTATTTACCAATATTATACGTAGTTAAACATATTAGCGGTCAAACATGTTTATTGAAGTGAAAAAGATTCCGTGTAGCTTATGCTGGGAGGGAGGGAGTATATGATTTAACTAGCTTGCTTAGCACAAATTAGAGAGGAAAGACTTCCTGAAGAAGGCAAAAACATGGAATTTTCTCACATGTCATTGAATGCCTATTGGCTGGAATGGATAGATTTTTATCAATGTAAAAACAACTTTACCGGGGCTATCAAAGTTGCCCAAGTCTTTAATATTTTTTTATAGAAAAATAAGAAGGACCCAGTCAAACACTGGAAAAAAAAATCCACTGTGTTTAATCTCAATTGATGCAGATCCAATGAAAAAGATAACATTAGATATCTGAATAATTTGGAGTAACAAAATGAGTTATTCGAGTAACAGAACCAATGAAAAAGAAAAACATAATACTATTAAAATAGACATAGAAACAATGAGTGTTACTGTTACTTCATGAACAAATCAAAGGACAAATTTGAAGTTGGAGAAACACAAGAGTAAGAGTACTTTCATCGAATAGCCAACTATTTCAGATGATAATAAGCATTTCATTGCTAGTAAATTTTTTTTAAAAAATTACATTCCGCAAACCCGAAAATTAACCATTCCATCTTCTGCTTATCACAACCTGAAAAATCGAAAAGAATTTCAGTGTGATTTCAGTTTTTAATTGAAACCACTTTAAAACTCTCATTGTACATGCTCTTATCCTTGTTTCAATCTCATGTACACTCCAAATATTCTACAAAGTGGAGCACCAACAACAAACAACCAACAATGATGATTTTCTGGAATGAGTATAGATTCAAAGAACTAATAAGGACCGACTCCTGTAAATATCGCGATATATCTTTATTTTATTTATTCTATTCTGAATACTCAGAGCAAACAGTCTGATCTTGGAGAGTTTTCTCCCTGTATCTTTGTCCTGCAGATTTCGCATTTAGGAGCAAGGTTCGACCACCAGCTCGGTCTCCACCCTGCATCTAAGGTTATCGTTTCTATTGTTGTTGCTTTAATTTGCTTCCCGGGAGGAAGTTTCGAATGCACCTGCTCTTCCTCCTTATAAGTATCATAAGAATTGCATATTTCCTTCTTCACATAATGATGCAATTTGATAGAATGTAAAACCCATATATGATTGTGACTGTATATATTATATAGTGAGTACAAAAGGTATAAAAAGTAGAAACAAATATGGAACATGATATATACAAAACCAATCATAAAGGGTATTCCTTTCTTATCATAAAATCAATTATATCTCTATTGCCCCCTCCCCCTCAAGCGAAGCTAAGGACTTGTAGCAACGCAGAGCTTGGAACGTAAGAACTCAAACTGAGGATGAGGTAAATCCCTTTGTAAAGATGTCAGCAAGCCGCAAGACCGTAGAAACATGAGCAAACTTAAACTTTTCAGAAGATACCATCTCACACACAAAATGATAATCAATATCTGTGTGTTTGGATCTCTTATGCGAAACTAGATTCTGAGCAAGAAAGAGAGCACTATTATTATCACACAGCAAAACAGGAGGCGCATGAGTCGATACACGTAAATCCCGAAGAAGATTTATCAACCAAGCTATTTCCACAACAGTGTTTGCTATAGCACGGTATTTTGATTATGAACTAGAACGAGAAACTGTAGGTTTCTTCTTAGCACTCCAAGAAACCAGGTTTCCACCAAGGAAAATGGCATAACCATATGTGAAACTACGAGTCTCAATGAAACGAGTCTAATCAGCCTCAGAATAACCCAGAACTGGTAAAGCGGACAAATTTGCGCGAAATCGAAGACCATAGTGGAGAGTACCACGCACATAGCGCAAAATTTAACGGCTTGGAAATGTCATCAGTAGGAGCCTGCATGTACTGACTGACTGTGTTCACATCATAGGACAAATCGGGACGTGTAATCGACAGATACTGAAGTGCACCAACCAAAGACCGATAAAGTGTGATATTTTCAAACGGCTTACCGGAAGAGCTAACAAGCTGCAAAAACACCGCAAAGGGAATGACAACCGGCGTGGAATCCTGCATCCCAACGCGCAATAAAATGTCCTTGGCCTAGACAATAAACAAAATCTTGACACGCAGAGTCTTTGTATCCAGCGAGCTGCTCAATATAAACTGGGGAGTTAAGAACGCCATTTAAAAATGCATTCTTGACATCTAGATGTCGTAAGGGTCAATTACGAAGAATAGCCAAAAATAAAACAGTATGAATAGTAGAAGCCTTCACTACAGGACTGAAAGTATGATCATAATCAAAACTAGGACGTTGCGAAAAACCTTGCGCAACCAATCTTGCTTTATGCCTATAAAGCGAGCCGTCAGCCTTGTACTTCAAATGATACACCCATTTTGAACCAACCACATTTGCATGAGAAGGACGAGAAACCAAATACCACGTCTGTTGAGTACGAAAAGCCTCCATTTTGGAATCCATAATAGCAACCCATTCAGGATCCTTAACATACGAGCGATGACTCTGTGGCTCGGTCTTAGCAAATATTTGCACCTGAGAGAGCCAGTACGAGAGCGAGTTTCCATTGGATGAAGGGAGGAAACTAACATCGGAGATGGCATGAAACTCGAGGCCGGTGGCTTTGAGGCTATGGACTGCCGCACCTGTGGGGTAGCTGGAGATGGAACCACTGTAGGTGACGATGTTGGAGCCGCAGTTGAAGGCGTCGATGGTGCTGCTGGTGGAGCGTGTGCTGCATGAGCAGGCGGTGAGCTCAGCGTGTGATAGCTGTGAGCTAGGCTGCCTGTCTGTGTGCTGTGGGCATAAACAATTTTAAGATAAAACTCGGTACAAACTGTAAATTAGAATTATCCAAAATAAAGGGCAATTCGGCTGAAGAAGATGGCTCAAACACATTCGAAGGCACAGCCGAAGGTTCCAAAAATGCAGAAACATCAAGTGATGACGGATCAATGGCAGTACCAATGCGGGTCGCCAGAAAAAATATCTCATCAAATCGAGCATGATGAGTGATGTAATCCTTCTTCGTAAGAGGATCAAGACACCAATAACCTTTGTACTGAGAACTGTAACCCAAAAATATACAAGACATACTCTGAGGTGCAACTTATGTGCAACATAAGGGCGTAAATACGGAAAAACTCTATATACAAATGGATGAAAATTAGATTAGTCAGGAGTCGTACCAAAAATAGCAGAGACTGACCAGATAAAACTGGCATTGACAGCCTATTGATGATGTAGACTGCTGTAGAGAAAGTATTGTACAAAAATGAATGGTGAATGCCGGAATGAAAAGCATCGACAATCCTGTCTCAGTAATGTGACAATACTTCCACTCTGCACAACCATTTTGCTCCGTAGTGTAAGGACATGAAAGCTGGTGATGAATCCCCTTAGACGCAAAATATGATCGTATGCGATTATTCAGAAACTCGGTTCCACCATCACTTTGAAATACTTTAATGATGGTAGAAAACTAGTTCTCAACAAGAGCCTTGAAAATGCATAAAAGCCGCTACAAAATCAGACTTTCATCGCAGAGGAAATAACCAGGTAAACCGAGAATAATCATCAACAAATATAACATAATAAGAATGCCCAAAATGAGAGACGACAGAAGAGGGTCCCCAAAGATCATAATGAACTAAATCAATTATCCATGGTGCATGTTTTAAATTATCACTAAAAGAAAGATGCTTGTCTTTAGCCATCTCACAAGAGGGACATAACTGAGGCTTATGCAGCAAACTAGTAACTGACAAACATCCAGACTTACTCAAAGAAGAAATAACGTTGTGGGGAACATGACCCAATCTACTATGCCAAATTTCAAAAGATGTTTTAGAAGCACTTGATGCAACAAAAACACATAAAACAGCACCACTATAATCCAAAACATATAAACCCCCATCATGATGGCATTTGCCAATAACATCATTAGTAAATTTATTCAAAATAGTGAAAGAAGAGTCATCAAAACAAATAACAACATTCATATCTCGAGTCAACTTGCTAAAAGACAGCAAATTTTTAGTAATTTGTGAAACCACCAAAACATCAGACAGTGATAATGAATAAGAAATTCGAGAATGACCAATATGAGTAATATCAAGAGTAGAACCATTACCAACAATAACACGATTGTTATCAGAATAAGGAGTCACGCGATTAAGAGCGGATTGAGAAGAAGTTATATGATTGGTCGCGCCAGAATCAACTATCCAGCGAACATGCGGAGGAGAATGTGGTAAAGAGCTAGGAGAAGGAGCGCGGGATACCAAATGAGGACACATTGTGGCAATGTGACCAAATATTTAGAGCAAGAAGAAGAAACATGACCCAAAAAGTCACACCATTGGCACCGTGATTGATTAAAATGAGCCATAATACAAAAGAAACCAATCTTCTTCTTTTATTTTATTTTTGATTTTTTGGTTTTTATTTAAAATGAAAAGATGCTAAGCTTGCGCAATGCGCTCACAAGCTGAAGGAAGCTTAGGACTGGAGCGTGAAAACATGCGCAACAGGGAGTAGGCGTGAGTCCGTGTCACGCACGCGTCGCAGCATGCGCTTTGGGAAATGTTTGAGCGAGGAATTTTAGAGAAACCTGTCTGATACCATTATATAATTTAAGACAAGGGATTTATGTGATACAAAGGAGTTATGTGAGGCAACCATTAAATTATATAATCTCATCTACTATTAGGAAATACAGATCTTTAAACGGAATGCCGTGTTTTCCTGAATTTCTTCCTCTCGGAATGCCTCTTCTAAATGCTTTAGAGTGCGAAATTTTCATTTTCATGCTTGGATAAGAACATGAAGTTGATATTGTACCCATTTAGTTTGAAATGTGTGATAAAAAAATATTCTAGTTGATGTAAAAGGATAAAATTAATGTAGCAGTACCTGGAAATTATATTGGTTTTATAGTTAATGATTTGTTGGGGGTTTTGAGTGTGTGATGAAGGTGCTTTAACTTATGCGTCTAAGTGTTCTTAAGTTGTGTTGAAGGTTCTTCTTTTACGATTTGTTGAAGACTCTTAAGAATTTTGTGCAAGTTTGATTTTTTTTTAAAAAAAATTATTTAGCGTGGAGCGTAGGATCTTCTACTTTTGTTTGTAGGAGTTTTAAGTTAAATGTGTGAGTGCTTGAAAATGAGTGTTCTATAATTTCGTGCAAGTTTAATTATTTCTTATAAGTGCTTTGAGAGTAGACTGTAGGTGCTTCTATTTTTGTTTGTAGGTGCTTTAAGTTAAATGTGTTGGAACTTGAAAATGATATTTTTGGTGTTATAAGAATTTTGTGCAAGTTTGATTATTTGTTTAAATTATATATATCGTAGAGCATAGGTGCTTCTACTTTTGTTTGTAGGTGCTTTTAGTTAAAAGTGTGGATGCTTGAAAATGAATGTTCTAAAATTTTCCTGCAAGTTTAATTATTTCTTATAAGTGCTTGAGCGCAGAGTGTAGGTGCTTCTATTTTTGTTTGTAGGTGCTTTAAGTTAAAGGCGGTGCTTGAAAATAGAATTTTTGGTGCTTTAAGAATTTCGTGCAAGTTTGACTATTCGTTTAAATTATATTTAGCATAGAGCATAAGTGTTTCTACTTTTGATTGTAGGTGCTTTAAGTTAAATGTGCGGGTGCCTGAAAATGAGTGTTCTAAATTTTTTATGCAAGTTTAATTATTTCTTATAAGTGCTTGAGCGTGGAGTGTAGGTGTTTTACATTAATGGTGCGGGTGCTTGAAAATGGTATTTTTGGTGATTTAAAAATTTCGGGCAAATTTGATTATTTGTTTAAATTGTATTAAGCATAAGGCGTAGGTGGTTCAAGTTATGGTTGTAGGTGGTTCAAGTTATGGTTGTAGATGTTTCAAGTTAAAGGTGCGGGCGCTTGAAAAAGGTATTTTTGGCGCAATAAGTTTGATTATTTGTTTAAATTATATTGAGCATAAGGTGCTTCACGTTATGTGCGTAGGTGCTTTAAATTAAAGGTGTGAGTGCTTGAAAATGGTATTTTTGGTGCTTTAAAAATTTCGGGCAAGTATGTGTTTAAATTAAATTGAGCGTAATGAGTAGGTGTTTCAAGTTATGTGCGTAGGTGCTTTAAGTTAAATGTGTGAGTGCTTGGAAATATCTACTCCTTCAATTTATTTGTATCCCACCTAACTTTAGTTGTTTGGACTTAGATAAATAAAATAGGTGGATGAAATTAAATTTAAAAAGTAAAAAAGAGAATGAGTTGATGAAATTAAAAGAATATTGTCAGTAATATAAAGTGTGACAATATAAAAACCAAAAAATATATTTAGAAAAGCGAAGGAGTTGGGGTGTTATCGTTGGCGATAACCATTCAAAATGAGCTTTATTTTCACAGAAACATATGATATTAGGTGGGTTGGCGTGCAAGGCACAACTTTAAAAATCAGCTAAAAGTTGCACAATATTTTGGATGCATCTTTCCCGATATTTGGAGGGATACTTATTCTGCATCAACATAGACTAATTACATGAGTTTGAACTCAAAACTGTTAAGAAAAACATCAAGATGGGGTATATCTTTATAGATATCCTCTAATCTTAAAGCATTGTCACTGCCACCTGCTTCCTTTTCTGCTTCTGCTTTTTCCTGTAACTTGAATGCAAACTTGAGAATATAGGCAATGCACATCACAAGATCAATCTTTGTTCTTCATCGCCCCCTCGGGATCTCACTAAGCACCTTATGATCAAACACATCGTATTGTTTCTTGATCTCCGCCAGAGCTTTCTCCCTGAAGGCATCCACTGCATCCTCATACTTGTTGTAAAGAACATGCATCGTGTGGAGCAAGATAGTGACTGATCCAAATGCATTCAAAACACCATTAGAATAGGCTAGAGAGAATGGAGAAACTTAAGATTGCGAGTATTTATAAAGTATCAGGATATTACTTATGTAAATAAGGGTTAAGAAATCCCAGCAGCTGCCTAATACTGAAAAGAACCACAATCCAACTATTACCTGCTCAAGAACAAACACGCACTGGCCAACATGGCAGAACCTTATCAAGAAAATCTACACAAAGACCATATAAAATTGCTAAACTTCCAACATCCAATCTCAGCTTAAGCATTTGTACATACATATAATTCTTATTGCATTCACTAATCAATGAAAAATAAAAACAGTGCTGAAATTGAACTTGAAGCTACTTTACTACATAGATAGATCTCCCTCATTGAATTTTTACAGTACTCTTAATGTATAGAAACAATACTATGTAAGATTTTCACTTGATGAAGATGGGTCACGAATAGCAAAAGAATTTCAAGGTAAACTTGAACCCATAATAAAAATAACATACTGAAGGACGGGCCATTCTTTTGCGGATACTTATATCTTTAACCAAAAAATCTCATTCATTGCTAGAACTTTATTCCCTGAATTCAGTAGCTCAACAACAAAATCTCCACTTTCAATAAACTCTTTCATTAACAAGTTCAGTAATGCCAAAATATAAAAAACTGAGCAAACCAATTATAGATAAATCATGAGCCCTTAGAGCCGGAAAAAAAACAATCATCAACCAATTAGAATCCTCCTAAGCAAAACCAGCTGGTGACGAGCGAAGTTACCTCAAATATATTAAATGTGCCTTGGACAAATTATCATCCGCCCACATTTCAATTTTATTCTACAATCAGGTTAATGAACAGGTTAACAATATGCTGAATGTTTTATGTAAATAAGGACAACAACCATACCTATTGTTTCCAGCTGAAATTGCTGCAGTAAATCACCTGGCTCATCCACACAATGGGGCTGGTCAAGACGAACAACTGATGCAACTTCTGAAAGAAAGAGCATGTGCTAACACAATTAGCTAAAACTAGTTTTAACTCAGTACACACATCAAACACTTAAATGCATCAGAAAGGGAAAGTGGTTGTAAAAATTTTGTACTAACAACAAAAAATTTAAAGTGGTTATAATTGCCTCAAATTATTTACAACAATTAAAAAATGTTGAAGTAAATGATTTTAGAGTCGTTGTAAAATATTTGTTTGGCTTTGAACAAAAATAGCGGGCTAAAATATTTCAATATTGGAAATAGCAGACATCAGATTATCAAGGTTTCAATTCTCACTTTCCAGCTTTATTATATATTAGTTTTGTATATCATCATAATCATTCACACTCATCCTCTTGCTATTGAGGAGACACCAAACCATTAGAGAAAGTTGAAGTCAATGGCCGACCAGTTTGAGCTTCGCAACACAACTCATGACACAATGGAAAGAACTGTAAAATCACACTTGTTTTCTTATGTACACATACAATACTCTGTCAAAAAATAAAGAATTTGTGCTTACCTGTAATTGCTTAGCGTGTAATCGTAAAACAAAGGAACAGTTCCTTGCACCAAAGCCTCAAAGCATACTCTGGATGTCCCCTGCAGATCTCCATACATTAAAATGTAGCATAAACAATGAGCATAAATAAATAATAAAAATCAGCAGCAAAAAACAACAAGAACATCAACAAAGATTACTATGGATAAGATATGCTCAATGTTCTCATTCACTGATGTATTCAAATAAGAACCCTAATAGATGAATAAACCCTAAGGCATGTTTCTGAGGTTCGATCGAAACAAACAATCACAAACAACGATGACAAAATCGACATTCAATAAGCAATTTAATGTGAAGTTGACAAATAATTGAAAATTTAAACGAGCCAAACCTTTGAAAACCTAGGAAATTGAAGGAGGGGAATGATTGAGGCGGAGGAAGGCGGAGAAGCAGATGTTAACGGTGGTTTGAGAGATGGCCAGAGAGGTGGTCAACGACGAGGAAGGTTGGGAGAGGTCAGTGGTGGAGTAAAGCGAAGAAATTAGGGACTGGCGGCGGAGAAGGGCGGAGCAGGGCAATCGGTGGCGGATGAGAGAAAAACTTTAATTTTAGAAAACTCTAATTTTAGTGTTAGAATTGGGATAAGGTAATTTTGGTTTATTGAATGTAGTTCCTTGGATCATCTTATTTGACGGGTTAGGATTTGGTCTCACATAAATAGATTGTTTCACCTGATCCCAATATATACATACATACATACATACACACACATACACATACATACATACATATATACATACATACATACATACATACATACATACATACATATATGTGTGTGTGTGAGAACACTCTTATACGAGAACACCCTTATATGTGAGTCATTGAATTAGGTAATCCAACGAGTATAATTTACGTCCTGCTTTATTCCTTCCGCAAACTGTAGCTAGCTTTATTCCTTCCGCCACCATGCTTCTGCTACTCAAATAACTCATTCATCCAGGTACATACACATTGAGGATCCATCAGGTAAACTGCTGATTCTGTCCCGCGCTTCGCTACTTAAGAGTCTGAATCTTCGAGTCCATAGCTTCAACAATCTATATAGATGAAACAAAAAACTCATCAAATATGAGTTCTTTTGTAGAGACTAACAGCATTTTTGCTAGCTGATCATGAATAATAAAGACATAAACTTTAATGCATAAAAAATACGAGCAAATAATGCATTTTATTTTTACCGATAGAGCTAACTTTTTGCTGATTAGCTCAAATGAAAAACATAACCAGCTTCCTTCCTTAGCACAAAAAGAGAAGTAAAACTTCTCGAGGAAGACAAAGCATGGAATTTGCTCACATTTCATTAAATGCCTATTGGCTGGAATAATAGATTTTTATCAACGTACAAACCACTTGCCCAAGTCTTTGTTTTTTTTATTTATATACAGAAAAAGAAAAAGAAGAAGAAAATTAAGAATTCACATTGTTAAATCTCAATTGATGCAGAACCAATGAAAGCGATAGCATACTCGCATTTCTGTAACTAAAATAGACGTAGAAGCAAGGAGTGTTACCTAGGTAGGCAAATTTGAAGTTGGAAAAACACAAGAGTAACTAAGGGTACTTTCATCTAATAGCCAACTATTTCATATGATAATTATAAGCATTTCATTGCCAATAAAAATGAAAAAAATTTACAATCGAAAACCCGAAAACCATTCCATCTTCTGCTTATCCTTGTTTCAATCTCGTGTACACTCATATTTTACAAATTGGAGCAGCAACATCAAACAACCAACAATTACGATTTTCTGGAATGAGTATATTTATCCTAGTATGATTAAAAAAACTTATAATGATCGACCCCCTTGTAAATATCACAGTATATCTTTATTCTATTCATTCAATTCTGAACACTCAAAGCAAACAGTATGACCTTGGGGAATTTTTTTCCCCGTATCTTGGAGGCTTTGTCATGCGGATTTCGTGTTTAGGAGCAAGGTTCGGCCACTAGCTCGGCCTCGACCCTGCATTTGAGGTTACTATTTTTGTTGCTGTTGCTCGAATTTGCTTCATGGGAGGAAGTTCCGAATGCACCCGCTCTTTTTCCGCAGAAGTATTAGAAGAATTGCATCTTTCCTTCTTCTGACAGAATGATGCAATTCTTCTCATACTTCTTTTTCCGGCAATGCTCTTTTTAGGTTTTCCGAACGCAACCTCTCTTTTTCTTCCTTTTCTCGCTCAATGGCCTCAACTGCATCTACCAGAAAGTTCGAAAACTCGATATGCAGCTCCGGCTGCTGCTGGAAAAGCTCGCGAACTTCCATGTTCACTCTGTCAATGTTCTTATGCTTTTTGTAACCGCTCGTGGCATCGAGAAAACCGATGAAAGTCTGGTAATTCTCCGCTCTATCCTTAACCCTCTGCACAAACATCTCGCAGGCCAGTTTCTTTTCCTCGTCATCGGTTGTTTCCCAGACTCGTTTCTTACTGATACTGCTAAACCTATTTAGTTCGTTTTCAGTTTTCGATTTATTTTTCCTTTTCTTCTGTGAAGCTGCCGCATGTTCTTCAGCAGCGGCGGTGGCGGCGGAAGAATCCTTGCGGTGAGAGGAGCTCGGCAGAAATTTGCAGAAGTATTGAGCTAAGGTGTCGTTGTCTTTCATCAACTCCATAGTTCCGGTAACAAAGGCTTTTAAATCGATCCGGAGATTCAGAAATTCGTTTAAAAATTGGCGGAACTTTGCGTAGCATAATTTCGACGGGGAGAGTTTGCCGGAAAAGTTGCGTGAAATTCTGGGCATCCTCCGGCGTGAGGTTATCGTGCATGGAGAAACTTTTTGAGGAAATTTAAGACAACATGCTGAATATATATAAGACAATGTAAATCGAGTTCCAATTTGAAAAGCATTACTTTCCAATTCGAAATAGAATAGAACGGTATGATATACAGTATCTTTCAGAATCCCAAACACAAAAGGAATATATGTGTCACTATTTACAATTTGGAAAAAATTTCCCACAAATTCAACGGCTCTTAAATCCATTTTTTAAATAGTCCTTGATAGTGTTACAAACTAATACTTACAAACTAATTATTACGACGAATCCAGCAATATCACATATGATGATATTATTATTTATGTATCTAATTAAATACGTGGTCAAAATTTGAAAGGGTTAACTGTCAAATAGTAAAAGACTAGTTTAGTATGGGACAGGGGAATTAGATGATTTTTTATGAAGTGTGCTAAATTTTAGGTGGAGATCTTTCTGTAAAAATAAAGATAAAACTTCATTTTCCTTAAATTCATTTGCAACTTTTAAAAAGAACATTTTTTTAAAAAAATTAATCATTCCAAAATGTTGGGAAAAACACACAACAGTTATTACAATAAGTGAAATTGACATCTAGCCTAACTAGCCTCTAGCAATAACCAATCTATTGTTTCAAATTACATGTCAACCAGACTGATCGTCTGTAATATTACAGATCAGAGATCCAATAAAAAACTGTAACATCGCCCTCAGAGATATTAACTCGCTTCCTCAAAAATCATGATCACTTGGCGAAGATGAGTGTATCAATATCAATATCACTCCGCCAAACAGGGATCGACAACAGGTGTAACACCACTTGATCTTGATTTAAAACATGATTTATATTGTCCAAACCATAAACACACTGAAAAACATAGATCGAGAATGGAACACCTCATAGAGAACACACAAACGAAATCACGAACACATGATCCATAAAACCAGATCAGACAAAATACATCGACATGAACAATTAGATTAAATGTTCATCATGGACACATCAATCTAATCTATCAAGTCGAAAAACAATACTAATGTATGAAAACAAATACATACTTATTCAATAATATAAACATTAAAATTATATCAATTGAAAAAACTATTGTTTCCCATGAAAGAGATGAAGAAGAAAGTATGCGGCGGCGATAGGGTTTTAGACTAAGGAGAAGGTTGCATTTCCTACATAAAAAAAAGATTTTTTAAATACTTTTAAAAAGAACCTAATTCCAATCAAAATGTTTAATAATTTCATGATAATCAATGTCTAAATTTTAGACCGACTAAAATAATAGTTGGGTGTTTTCTAAGAACCCGAATTGAAAAAGAAATTTGCAGTCCTTTTATTATTCACTACGTTTTCAAATGAAAGTTTCCATTTCACGTGAAGAATTTTGTCTTGAAATTAATAAAATTAGGTTCCTAGATAAATAAATAAAATTATCCCTGCAAATTTAGGATGTAACGTCAATTTTTTGTGTGTGTGTTTGTCATGTAGGTTCCTAGACCTTAAACCAACTTTTTGAAAGTATAAAAGTTCATTTTTGTAAGAATTCAAAAACAACTTTTAATGAGAATTTTTTATCAGGTCGTTCACTATTATAAATTAGAGTTATCGTAACAGTTTCCGTGCGATACTTATTAAAAATGTTACAATGACTTATATAGTATTATTTAACTCTTTGAAAAGTGTTATATAAATATTGAAAAGTGTCATCTAAAATTTAAATAGTGTTACATTAAATATAATACTACATATAAGATAATATTTGTACTTTTTTTTCTTTTGGTGTTAATAATACTTTGATTAAATGTTTGGTCAAAAAGAAGCAATTCAACAGCTGAGTTTTGGGGATGGAGGTTTAATTTTTATGTTTAATTCGCGTTTCATTTTTTATGCTGTTTTTGTCCTGGTTTTCTCTCCGATTTTGATGACAAACCACCGAGTCAATACCCTTCTAATGAGTAGATCTAATATATAACCTTAAAAGGAGAAATCATGTCACAAATTCTGGCAACATCCTCACGAAATCTCCCTAGCAACATCCTCACGAAGGACATAGCTGTAGATTTGTGACATAGGGGTACAATGTTAAATCTAATTAGTTGTGATTGTTTAAATGATTATAGGTTTTTTTAGGGGTTTCATGTGATTCTGGCGAATTTCACAACTCATTGAAAAATAATTATATTTCAATATGTTATTTTATCATTTGGGTCACACTTGGATCAGTTCAAAGTTCTGTACCAAGTGATTTAGAGTGGGTAGAGTAGCAGAACAACAATACATGCTATACTAAATTAATTTTCGTGTAGTTCTCGAATAGTCACACAAGGATTTGATGTGTTATTTATAAAGGGCGAACGACCAGGGAGGTCCATGAACTCCCTCCCATCTTCCCCTTATAGTTCCTTATCTTTTTTTTGAACATTTTTGCCCCCTCAATTATCCAAAGTGCTAAGTCACAGTCCCTCTGTCAGGTCAAACCATCACATTTGATCAAAAATGTTAAATTTAAGGGTAAAATGGTCATTTTCCAGTTTCCTTTTTTCCCTTTTCTCAATTTTTTTCCTTTTCCTTTTTCCTCTCTCTTTTTTGTTTTTTTGTTTTCCTTCTTCCATTTCTTTATTTCTTTTTTCCTTTCCTTTCCACTTTTATTTTTCTCAACCCCATTTCCCTCCCTCATTTCACCTCCCCGCTGAGTTTCACCTCCTCAGCCCCTTTCTCCACCACCTCTCCACCCCCCTCCATCCACCATCCCCACTCTGCTTGCCACCACTGCAAGCCAGAACTGGGCCTATCCTCCCCAACTTATTTCTCCACCACCTCGCCACCCGCCCCCTCATCCACCAACCCCACTTTACCTGCCACCACCGCCAGACAGAACTGGCCTCTCTTTCTCAAACCCGTTCTCCGCCACCTCTCAACCTGCCCCTCCATCCACCAACCCCACTCCGCCTCAGCATATGTCTTTGCCACCTCACCACTTTCCCCCTCCATCCACCACCCCCACTGGCCTTTCAACGCCGTTCGCCATTCGACATTGTCTCAGTTCGCCATCGTCCCATCACCACTGCCGTCCCAACATTCGTCGAAGCCTCGTTCGCCATCGTCCCACTGCCCCGTTCCCAGTTCCCCGTTCCCAATTCTCCATAGTCCCATCACTCTGTTTGCCATTCACCGAAACCCCCCCCCCCATTCTCGTCCCACAACGACAGAAACCCTGGACCCCCCTTCCCCCGGTGCCACCACAAAAGAACCCTTGGAAGCCGATATTCTGCTGTAGCCGGAGTGAGTGTAGACATGAAATCGGAGTTGAGGTACAAGAAAAGTGGTCTCGTTACTTGCGACGGTGATGCCGCTGGAGGCTGGAGGTGAGTTGGTGAGGTGGAGGGGCGACGGAGTCGAGAGCGAAGCGAGAAAGGGAAAGGTGAAGGGGAAAAGAAAAGGAAAAAGAATAAGGAAAATGGAAAGGAATAAAGGAAAATGGAAAATGGAAAAAAGAAATAGGAAAAAAGAAAAAAGAAAAAGGGGAAATGGGAAATGGGAAAGGATCATTTTACCCTTAAAATTTAATATTTTGACCAAATGTGATGGTTTGACCTGACAGAAGGACTGTGACTTAGCACTTTTGATAATTAAGGGTGCAAAAATGTTCAAAAAAAATAAGGAGCTATAAAGGGAAGATGGAGTGTGTTCAGGGGACTCCCAAGTGGTTCGCCCCTGACTCATTGTAATGGAACCACTACATTGTGAAAGGCTTTACCAACTCCAATCATTAATATAAAGGGTTGAGTTGGGTTCCAAACCACCAAAAAAGTGTAGGGAAGTTTCATCGCAACAATTGAAGGGTTTGGGGGTACAATGTGAACTAGGCATAACCCAGGGCTTATTCGCAAATTATTAAGACCAATTAGACAGTTAACGGGTCGGGTCAGAAGATCCGAAACCGGAAACTGAAGAACAGAGTTTCTGGATTACGCAGATGAATTTCTGAACTGAAGATTTGCAGAAAATGGGTGATAGAGAATGGGAATTCCATCTGCGATCGCTATCTTCTGCTGCAAGAGACTCTAATTTCGCCAATGACCCGGCCTCCGATCCCGCGCTCCTCAACTCGGTATGATTTTTCGATGATTCCCGCTCTTTACTGTGCTTACCGTGTGCGCGCGTTTTTTTGTTCATTTAAACTTCGCTGATTGACTGAAGTCGAATTTAGCTTATTATTGTTTTGTTTGGTGCTTTTGTTGCTGGTTTTCAGGTAAATAGACTGTGTGAGCTGTGTAAAAATGAGAAGTCGGAGGATTTGATAGCTCGGGTTTTTCCTCATCTCAGTAAGATCTTTCAGCGCTCCTTGACGTCGATTTCTCAGTCTCGATCCTCCGTTGCCCCGCTGCTGTTGGTAATGCTTATATATATGTTCCATTTTTAGCTTAATTAGTTTATAGTTTCATGCATTTTGTTTGATTAGTTGTTCTTTTGGTGCAATTACTTATGTACCTCATTATTATTTTTCGCCTCAAGTGTTCAGTAGATCATTTTCCCCCGCTGTTTGTTTTTTTGCATTTATAAATGGTATCCTACTGTTTACTGCTTATGATTTCATAGGTTGGTTATGATAAATTGCAGGCTATCCTCCAATTTTTTCTGGATTATGGGGATGTGGTTCTACATGATGCTGATCCTAGCCTAAGAACATTTTTCAAGTCATGTTTAAGCCGGTGAGCATGTGTTTTTATCATTTTCAAAGTGTTTTTTGTTAGTAGAGATGACTTGAAATCATTCTAGAGATACTACTGTCACATTGGCTGACAACTGAAAGTTCGATGCTTTTGCTTTTGATTTAAAATAGCGGACATTTTCATTTTTTTTCTCTAAGCATACGATCAATTGCTACTTATCGCATCTACATACACTACTCTTTCTTTTCTCATCATGGTATTCCGTAAGCTTAGTTAGTCTTATCACGTCTTTTGCAGTGAGTTTGCAGATCCTGTCGTCGCCGAAGCTACCCTAAAGTTTCTTAATGCAAATAAGAAGAAACTTTTAAGTTCATTTCCCACTCTTCTTCCTCAGGTAGAAGTCAAGACCCTGTTGATCACCTCTATTTCTCTTACAAATGATGTTTGAGCCAGTAGTGAAGACATGGATATAGCCAAATGACCTCTGACCTCCTGATGTTTTTGCAGTTCTTTCCCTTGCTTCTGAAGTTGATTGCTTGGAATGGAGAGAGGTAAGGGTTGTACTATTTCAAATATATTTGTTTAGGTGAGGGTTTTCTTTTTTGTTTTGAACAGTGAGTGACTACTATTACTTTCGCTTTTCATTATGCACTGTTTTTTGCTTCATGGTATGTCAGATGTTTCATGGGTCTTTTTGTTGTAATATAGGTTGGAAAAATCTTTTCTTGGAATATTCCCTGGATTAATATCATCTGGTTCTTTTATTCCACTATTCCCATCACTTGTTGATCTTCCAAGTAAGTTATTCTTTGCAGTTTCTGTTCTAGGTTTTCTTTTTCCTGAATACCTTGAATGTTTGATTAAGAAAGTATTACAATGAAGCACACTAGTAAAATATCCCTTTCTTCTCTGAAGCAGGACTTAACTTTTATTTTCTTTTTCTGAACCAGTTATAGTTGTCTCCTTGGAGAAGGTGGAAAGAAGTTCTGGATCATTAGTTGGTAGCAGCATAGCTTCAATGCAGAAGAGTTCAGCTCCGGAGGTTATATTTCAAACTTTAAGATTTAAAAAAATATTTTATCAATTTAGAATAGTACTAAAGAACTCATTGTTCATTGCAGATGCTGCTTGCTCTAATGGATGAAGCGTATACTGGAACTATCGGAGATGCAGGGGTTGACTCTGAATCTGAAGATAGCAGTACAATGACTGCGTCTGATCCATTATTCCTTGAACTTCTCAAAGATGAGAATGATGGCCTAGCGGTGTGATCCCTTCTGTCAATTTTTTGCTTTGTTTTCGTTCATCTTAACCTTAGCCCATGTGTTTTTTTTTTTTTTTGGAGAAGACTGATATGAAGATGTAGAATGAGTGTTAATAGATATTTCTGAATTGAAGGACTATGTATGCTTAAGTTGGACAAGCTACTTTCAGATGCCTGTTGTTGAATTATCCTTTGATCTCTCAGGAACGTCATTGGACCTCCCCTGTAATGGCTGCTGCCCTACAGGCAGCAGTTACTACTCCTCCATCTGAGAGATTGAAGGAAGCCCTGAGACTAGCTCCTCGGCTGCTTGATAGCTATTTTTCTATAACGATTTCCGAAGCTAATGACTGTAAGCTCCTGTCTTGGTTGATTCTCAGTTTTTATTATAAAAGTATTCAATTTTTATAAAGGTTGTATTTGTCAATATTTTGTCAAACTGGAAAAAACTTTGCTGATCTGAAATACCACTTTGCAGCTTTGGTATGTGCTCTGGTTCCGCTCGTCATGGCAAGATATTCAACATTGTTTCCTGACAAAGTGTTTTCTTATGAGGTATTTATTTGTTTTACTCATCTTGAAAACGATATTCAAGCAAAGGACATCTGTCACAGATTAAAAAGAAAATAATGCCGTGAAATGGTATGTGGTCTGAATTTACTAGTAACTAAATTACCGATCGTATATGTATTCTTCAAAACCAGGCTCAAAAGCGGCTTTTAGAGTTCATGCTTGCTACCTTTCGCCGAACTCCTGACTTTATTGCCCTTCTGAAGGTATATCTCACTACAGTTAATATTCACTATAGTTATGATTGCTACTTACAATGAAAATTCACTAGAGAATCTCTTATGAGAAATTAATTGGAAGTTTGGTATGTGCTCGCTTATATTTTCATAAACTTCTATTCTCTAGAAACTGCAAAATTTTGTTGAGGAAAATAATTGACAGGTTATTTAGACATGACGAGTGTAGGGAGTATATATTAGACAAACCATATCACTTGTAAGCAAAAACAGCCTTTGTTTTCCCTTATGCCACTAATAGTAGAAAAGGCTCAATTTCAGTTTTTAAAACTTAATAGTAAGGTAGGTTGAGAACCAAGAGGCTGAGTAATAACCAGTCACTAGGGTTGTGTTCTAATGTGAACCTTGCACACTATTCTTTATTCCTGACTCTGATTTGAGTTACTTGTGCCGTAAAACCTTTGCAGAAGCCTATAATGGACAAGCTTGGAGAAGCTTATGACCATCCTGCAAAGGTATGAGCTCTGGCCGTGACTTTGTCTTTGGTTAAACATGATGGTCTCTGCCGAAATTCTATTTGACGAAGATACTACTTTGTTGTTTTGCAGACAGAGTTGGCATTACAACTATGTTGGGCCATTGGTGAATATGGAGGTGGTGGTGAAGCCCATAAAGAAGTGGCTCGTGAACTTTTTGAAAGCTTAGAGCTGCTTTTGTATGAAAACCTTTCTTCCAGGTACACAGTAAGCAACTCTCTCTTACACATTTTACTGTACTTTTTTTTAATCCAAGGCTTGATGTATCCTGTCTTTGTTGAAGTCGTCTCAGTGTACCGGAATCAGCACTTGGGTCTGGTGGTTCAACGTTTAGAAAGTCATCACAATCAAGGCTTCTATGCTTTGTTGTGACAGCTATAGCGAAGCTTGCTACTTATCACCGTGACTTTGTACCAAGGGCCCGAGTTTCCTTAGCAAAGGTGAGCCTTTTCAGGGTGATTTCCCTTAGCTACTTCCTCTTTCCAATTTTGTTTACTTGTTTTGTTTTACCAGAAATGAGGGACACGAACACTACCGTCGTTCTATCTGTTGCTATTATTCAATACGATTAATTAACATCCATGCAGGTAGCACGTTCACGAATTTCAGATGCAAGGCTTTGGAGACGTGCACATGATTATCTAGGCTTATTGAATGAACCTGCATTATGTTTGTCAGTCCTCGGTCCTTCTAGATCCTTAAGTGGTTGCTCACCGAATCCTGGGACTGTAAATTGGCAAGAAGGCAGCAGAAAAATGATTGCTCATATACCATTCTATATCTTGGGGGAGCAAGAAGGTAACCGATCTCTCTGCCTGGTATGCCGCATACTGATGAATGGGATTTATTCAGTCACGTTACATTTCTCACCTTCCTGCTGGTCCTCCTGTTCATGACTTCTCATTTTCTGATATTCTTGCTGGAAAATGATGACTCCATTTCATGTCAAGATGCTCAAAAGATTTGTTTGAGGACAAAGGGTTTTGAACGCAACATTCTTCCAGTTTCGTACTTTTGTAAATGCAGCCAAAACTGGAGATTTTTAGGTCTGTTGTATCCGTATACTCATGAAGGCTGTCGAACCCTGCAATTTGCAGACAACTGGAAATTACAGGCTGCTGCATAAGGTTGTAGGATATTGTCAGCTCCTTGTAGGAGCTTAATTCACTTGATTATTTCAAATAATTTATGTAAATCTAAAATCGTTTGTTCAATGTATGTTAATTTTTTCTGCAGATTATCTAATTCCACTACTATGTGTAGTATCCAATCCTCCTGGATTATCTAAATCCACTACATAAACCCCTTGGTTTGTTAGTCGGTTTGAATATTAGCCAAAAGAATACATGAGACAGAAAAAGTAGAAGTGAAATTTATAATTAATCCCAAGTTAATAAAGGACATAGTTACATTGTTGGGGTACCAGTGGTGTGACGAAGAAGATACGAACTGGTGCCGCCCTTTTGTGCCAAAGGTTTGACAGTAAAACTGTGGACTAATCTTCGATTCCACCCCCACCCCCACGAATGCTTTTGTTTTCTACTCATTCCTGAATCCTGATTGCCGTGGGAATGGAAACAGCGAAAGGGAAAAAAAACATCAGAACGTCTCCCAAACCATCAGTGTTATAAAATACCACTCACCTAAATATGAACATAGTTTCCTATTATCTTCCAAGTATTTGCGCTTTTCCTTGGTCCAAATACTGCTGAACCTAAACCCGTGGGAGATCAGGCACAATCGGTGTTTATATATAGATAAATCTCCAGATTTGACTTCAGCTCATTGGACGTGACGATGAAGGGTGAGGGTGGTTCCAGTGCGGTTGATCATCGAACTGCAAGTTTCATGGGAGATGTGGACAGTAAGATCAAGATTATAAAGAAGAAGAAGAAATATAACAGGAAGTCGGTGGCTGATAGTAGAGCAGTGAAGAAGGTGAACAAGGCTGGATTGCTGAGCTTGCAGCGCCTGTTTCTGCTGTGCCAACATGCGTTTAAAGGTCCCGCCTCTGTTCCTTCGCCAACCGATATCAGGAGGCTCTGCCATACCCTCGGTAATCTATTCAACTGTGGAAACGTTGATTAATTGATTAACCATTAATGCAACACATAATTTATGAATCACTCTTGTGTGCTCGTTCTTCTTTCCATGATTTTCAATTTATTTTTCACTGCCGGTCTTCATGCAGGCCCAGCCTCATGGTGGAGGCATATCCTCGGGCCCTAACTTAGCAATTATACATGGGTCTAATTTTAATACTTTTTTTATTATATATAGAGAAAATAGTACATATTACATATTTTAATTAGCTGCATTAATGATAAAAATTCCTATCTCATGTGAGATCCAATTTTATAAATTTTGGATGTTAAATGTTGTATGGGAGGATTTTTTTTTTTCTAATTTGCTCGGGCCCGGGCCCTATGTTCATGAAATCTTGACTCACAATATTAATCATATTAAGTGTTGAAATCATATGAGAGTGATGCCTGGTGGTGTGTTTGATAGATATTGGAAATCAAATCCCTTTTGAATTCAAATCTTGTTTGGTTAGCTAATAGAATTGCTTAAGATTTGGTCCAACCAATCCAATTCTGCAGCCAAATTATGTGATTACCAAACACATCCCAGGGATTTTCTGTTTGTCAGTTCATGGGCTCTGACAGGGCTGTGCACCGGCCTGGCCAAGACCAAATCAAACGGACCTGTTTTGGCCAGGCTGTAATAGTCTTAAAAGTTCGTGTGGGTTGGGATGCACTGGGTCAGTTCTTCATCGGAGGTTGAAATGAAAATGTAATAAATTTTTAAATCATATGTTTGACCTTGGCTTGGAAATGCCGTCTAGAGTTTTAAAAACAAAATTTTATCCACATCCACAGAGCTTCACGGCTATGTTCTTTGTTGCTGTTCAGCATATTGCTAATAACAACAGATAAAACATTAAAAGTCAGAGAGCAAAAACAAGATTGAAATCAATAGAACAGTAGAGGAAGTTCTGAGAATTTCTGAGACTGAATTGATGAATCTTCACGGTAACAGAGTACTTCTGTTTTCGTCTGATAATTTGCTGCCTGGATTAATATTCTAACATTAAAACAGGCTGACTTCTGTGCGAACCTCATGAAATCACTGGATATTACTCTGTTACCGTGAGAGTTGTATCAATATCTCGATTCCAAAACAACTCTCTCTCTCTCTCTCTCTCTCATCATTATAGCCTAATTAATACTTTATTTTCATTTTAAAAAAGTGGCTGAGGTAATTATTTTCTAATTTAGGTTTTATGAAGCCAGAAGATGTTGGGCTCAGTAGAGATCTCCATTTTTTCAAGCCCAAAGGTGTTGCTCAAACACATGCACGTGTAGCTTACACGACCATATACAAGTGTAACAATTTCTCGGTAAGATTAATTTACCATTCCATTTACATTTATACACTCTCCGTCCCAACCATTTCTGCACAGAATCTTTTCACGGTTATTAATAAACATGTTTGACAAAAAATATGTATAGCTACGAACAATAACGGCACACACAAAAATTGATATTTAAAAACTAAATGTTACGACGAATCTAACTATATCTCATACGATAAAATTATTTTCCATATACCTATTAAAACATGTGATCAAACTTCAACATCTTTGACAAAAAAAGATTTTGTGCACAATTGGATGGAACGGAGGGAGAGTATGGTTGTTTCCTGTAGTCTTTTCAGCCACCGACGGAACTAGAGAGGGCGAGCCGGTGCGGCCGCCCCCCAAACTCCGGTGACTGAGGAGTATATATGAACCCCGCCCCTGCCCCGCCCACCCCGCCCAGCCCCGCCCCGCCCCTCCTGAAAATATGGTCTAGTTCCGCCACTGTTTTCAGCTAGCCCTATGAAACTCAGTACTTCCTCTGTCTCAGCTCAAATTGCACAGAATCTTTTTCACGCTCATCAAGAAACTTGTCTAGCCGTTAATATGTTTAACTACGTATAATAAATGCAAACAAAAAGTTATTTTTCAAAAATTACTTGTTATGACGAATCCAACAATATCACATACGATATTATTATTGCTTATATATACTCAAATATGCGGTCAAAGTTTGATAGAGAATAGTGACAAATAGTAAGTGTGCTGTTTGAGTTGGTACGGAGGAGTACTTGTAATTTGTATAGAATCATTTCATGCGCACCTTAGCATATTTGGTTTCCTTTAATGGGCTCCCTATGTTAATAAAGTTTCCTTTCCATGCAGTTATGCATTTTCTTCCTTCCGGAAAATGCTGTAATTCCCCTTCACAACCACCCAGGCATGACCGTGCTGAGCAAGCTTTTGTTGGGGAAAATGCACATTAAATCTTATGATTGGGTTAACGTTGTCGAACCTGCTGTAACTTCAAATGATTCTCCATCGCCTCCGAACGGCAAGTGATCTCTTTCTCTATCCAGCATTTGTAAGGGGCTATATATCTAATCCAACTTTCTGACGCAAAGAATAAACGGGAATGCAGTCAGAATGGCGCGATTAAAGACCAACAGTGTGTTTGAAGCCCCGTGTGACGCATCCGTTCTGTATCCCACATGTGGAGGCAATATGCACGAGTTTAGAGCTGTAACACCCTGTGCGGTGCTTGATGTGATTGGACCTCCTTACTCGAAAGATGACGGCCGAGACTGCTCATATTACAGGGATACTCCTTTTGATGCTTCATTCATCAGTAAGATTTTCCATATTTGTATAATTTTAGCAAGCACAGAGGGTGCATTTGAATTTAAGAAACTAGCTCATGAATGTTGTTTGCTATTGTTACTTTGGTGTACTGACATTTTGGAATGACAATTGCAGAGGCAAAAGAGGGTGATGAAATGTATGCTTGGTTGGAGGAGATTGAAATGCCAAGTGAGTCACAGATGGATGTGATTCAGTACTTGGGGCCTAAGGTTTCTGTTACCTGGTAGTCCTGCGCAGTGGCCAGTTGTCAAATATTTATGTTGTATACTTTTGGTCATGAACTTCTTTTGATGTACACAGATACACATGTGTGTGGGGGTGGGGTGGGGTGGGTAATGCAGGT
>JAULKM010000011.1:1610201-1620785 GCA_032355605.1 Rubia tinctorum | reverse complement strand
CCATAATTATCTCCATAATATTCCTATTCCTTATCTGCTTCTGAAGCATATCCAAATCCCATAAATAAAGGGATTTTTCTTCTTTCAAATATCGCATAATATTCCATAAATTCAATTCCATAATTATTGGAATTTTCCATAAATCCATTATTTTTCAGCACGTCTGAATCAAATATTGAATAATCTCCAAGTTTCCATGAATCAATATCTCACAATATTATTTCAATCAAATCATGATTCTTCCTGTATGTTCCAACATGAAACGGTTTTCTTCTTCAACATTAGTTCAAAAATGACAACACTATAAGCAATGAAGTCCACGTGACTTTACATAACCTGATCTCCATAAACCCTAAATAACATCAAAGAACCAAAACCTTGAAGGTGAAATCAGAAGCAAGGGGTGAGGCGCAACGCGGTGGTGGTGCTGAGAGCTCAACTAAACCCGACAATTTCGGTGGAGCTCAGCGAGATGGCGTCAGGGAGATGGTGCTGGGAGATGGCATTGAGGCTGGTCTGATAGATGGATTCGAGGATGGTGCACCGAGGGGAGGGCATAGAGGGGGTCTTCGGTGGTGTTGAAGCCTTCAAAGTGGGGCTAGGCGGCGGCAGAGATGGAGAGGTGGTGGAGGAGAAGGGAGAGGATGGAGAGGGGGTAGAGGAAATGAGGGTGGGATAGATTTAGGGTTTCGGATTTAGTTTATATAGACAAAGTTTTAATGGTTGAGATTCAATCAACAAAAGAAATCAATGGTTTAGATGAAACCAAGTTGGGCTCCTTTTTTTTATGTACCTAGCATCGGCACCTTTACAAAAATCGATGCCCAATATGGCTGATACCAGTGCCTATTACATGGAAAACTATTGAAAAACTATTGCTTAAGCCTGCTTTACATGGATTTTTTTTAAAATGAACCCGTGAGCAAATCTGAGAATTTTTTTTCTAAGTATGGAGCACCGGTACAAAAATCGGTGCCAAAATGGCTCATACCGGTGCTATGTATATGGAAAGCATGTGCTTAACGCTGCTTTACAACACTTTTTTAGAATAAAACATGAACCTGAGAGCAAGTCTGGGAATTTTTTTAAGTATGGAGAATTGGTACAAAAATCGGTGCCAAAATGGCTCATATCGGTGCTATGTATATGAAAAGCAGCAACTTAGGGATGCTTTAAATGGGGTACATGTATTATTTTTTTAGACCCGAGAACAAACATGGAAAAAATTCTAAGTATATAGCAACAGTAATAATACCATTGCATGAGTAATTCATACCGGTGCTAAGTCCAATATTTCAAAATTCTAAACAAACCCTCCAAAAATATGAATGAAAATTCAGGAAATTCATTTTCCCACCATAACTTAGCACCAGTATGAATGAAAGGAATGCTGGTGCCTAGTATTATTGATCTCTAGGCTATTTTTTTAGATTTTACTATTATGTTCATAAAAGAAATTTGGAGCCATTGAATTTGAAAATTGAAAACACCAAAATGCAATTAAATAAGAGACGATTGGGTCTTTGAAATTCTAGGTACAATGGGTGAACGGAAGAGTTTCAAATATATTTATGAAAATTTACGCTATGGCCCAAAAAATTGTTACGGCATTATTCTTCTCTCCAAAATACATGATTTTTGTTATTCTTGCATAAATATAAAAATAGAAAATAAATAATTTTTTTGTTGAAATATTGTAAAGCACCAGTACATGTTTTAGAGTAATTTAGAGTTGATTAACTAGAAGTAAGAAAGGGAAATCGAAAAGAATTATGGATATGTTCTTGTGCCCAATTGTTGATAAATATTTCATTACGGACTTGGAAAATACAATGGGAGCACATTCGAGCGGATTTCAATTTGGAGTTATGAGTAGTTTTTTTACTTTTTACACTTGGATCCCTCCAAGAAAGTTGGATTTGTTGAATCACGAAATTGGATACACCAAAATGTAATTCAATAATATACGATTGCGAATTTGCAATTCGGGCATGTATGGGTGAACGGAAGGGTCTCGAAAGTCAACATTGATTACTTCTACACAGTCTTGGAAAATTACATTATGGCTCAAAATTGTATTACCCCATTATCCATTGCTCCAAAATGCATGATTTTTATTATTTTTGCCTAAATATATAAATATAAAATAAAATATATTTCTGGTGAAATGTTGGAAAACGCTAGTACATGTTCTTGAGTAACTCATACCATAAACTCATTTTCAATAGTAAATCATTTTCAAGAGTAAATCATACCATAAACCCTTTTTCAAAAAAAAATTCTATGTATCGAGCACTGGTAATGTTACTGGTGCCACTCATCAACATATCAGTACTAGATATTTTCCACCAAACTTTTACCCGTCAAATTTACTATTCCGATTATAGGCACCGGTATTAGCACCGGTATATGTCATTCATCCAAAACCGGTGGTGAAATATATTAAATTGAGACAATTTTTCTTCAAATGCACAAGTATTCAGTGTACCGGTGCTGAATCCATTCATAGACACTGGTATTCAGTGTACCGGTGCTGGATTTATTAATAGGCACCGGTACTCAAGTTCATTTAACAGATTATCGCTGCCTATAAAAATTTTAACACCAATATTTTCCCCCAACACTAACATACCGGTGTTTATATACCTGTTTTACAGTATTGGTGGTGTCTGGATTCAATTCTGATTGTAAATGATCTTTCATAAAAGAATGTTTGTTAACATACTTTTTTTTAAAAAAAAAGGTATAATTTCGTAAAAAGACAATGTGATTTTAATTATTAAAATAAATATTATTGGAATGACCATTCAAAATTAAAAACAGAAGTTCATTCATCAAAATGAATTTATTTAATTTTTTAAAAAAATCTTACTATTGTATCAATATACTTAATTAGTATGAATACCAATAAAATGCAGTTCAACATGAAAAAATAACCCTCTTTGTCATGCACATTAAACATTATTTTAAAACCCCTTAACTATAAGTTGATGTTAAAAAAATTACGACTATTAATCCATGACGCTTCGACCACGTTTAACCTAAATTCTTTTTTAAAATTACTTCAAAATTTCTTATCTTTTCGCTTCTCCAACCACGAACTTTCCTATCCCAAATCAATCACAATCCCTTCTGTTTTCTCTTAACCCAAATATCACAAACCCTATACAAACCCTTCTCCAAGCTGCACAATCCCTAACAATTTCTTCATCCATAGGATTTTGAAAACGATGGAGGGGTTGGTGACGTTTCTTAGAGAGGTGGGGCAGTGAAACAAGCCGAAAAAGAAAGTACGACACTAGATCAATAATAAATTATTAGAGTGATTAACTTTTATCTTTTTAATACACTTTTATTACATCCCGCTTTATTATCATTGGAATCATATATCATTTTCATACCTATACGCAACGTTATAAATACTTTTGTTTGTTGTTAATGACCAAATTTATTTATACTATCCATTATAGTTTTAGCCTTTGTCCTTATATCAATTTATAACATTTTTTAGGATGGAATTAGTATTGTCAACTAGCCAATCACGAGGTTAATTAATTTGTGAAGTGAAGAAAACTAATCAAGGAGAGAATATACACCAACATTAATAGAGTCAATATATATAGTACTCCCTCAGTTCCGGAATAATTGCACACTTTCTATTTTTGTCTGTCCCACATAAAATGGCACACTTTAATTCTTACCTAAAATGGTAAAAAATATGTTGTAAAATTCCTACAATGTCTCTTTTAACTTCAACAACTTTATGTCTAACATCACTACTTTCCCAAAATATCATTACTTTTTTACAATTATTCTTTATCACCTCATCATGCATAAAATATTGAAGCACGTTTCAATGTGTCATTTATTCCGGAACGGAGTGAGTATTTATTGTGTTTGTCAAAAGATAGATCCCTAGATGTAAATAAAGTCAATCAGTACGAGTTATTCCACCTAATTAGGGTTGAAACTAAATCAAGAATGGTGGACCACTCAATTGCAGGCTATATATATGTATTGCGAGTGTTGCCGAAGTACTCCATACAATATTATATCATGTTGTAAAAGCACCTAAAATGTTTTATATGCAAGATAAGGTATACAAAAGATTATTGACTATTTAGTGAAGAGTTACAATGCAAATCTTCAACACAGTAGCAATCTAGATGACTCCATTTTAAACTCCCATTTATTAAACTGTTTCACACATCAATATCACGACGTTAGTTGTAATACTCACATGATTCAAAGTACGAATTCTTGATTTGGTGTAGACGTAGAGTCCAAACATGAGCAAATACATATGATAATCAACTGAATCACAAGTGTCACAATAAATGAACTTCACACATATTAAAAATCGAGGGGGACATCACACTTATTAAATAGAGATAATCCAAAATTTAGGGAGGTGAGAGATGAATGAGTGGGACGGTGGATACCTGCAGTAAGATGAACACAGTTACTTAATTCTTTAAGAAATTGGTGTGGGCATATTTTGGAGATTATTAAGAATCAATGACATGGGAAGTCTGACCCCTTCTCTCACTAAAAAGCTAATTACCCCTCCCTTCTCACTAAAAACCTAGTTTCACCTGTTGTTTTTTGGGGGGCGTGTGCACCGCCGTCGGAAACTACCTCCTCCGGTGCCCCCACCCCAACACCTCTACACCTCGCTTCCAACAGTCCCCTAATAGATACAGCTCTAGATCCGACAAGCGGCGGTCAAGTGGTGTTGAAACAGAGTTGAAGTGCCGGTGTTGAAATGCCGGTCAAGCGGCGGTGCTCCAGGTTGCTCCGATTATTCAAGTGGTGATGCTTCAAGTCGGTGTTCAAGCGGCGCAGGCGCTGCTCATGTCCACTAGTTTTCAACCGATGTTGCTCATGTCAACCTTCATCCTCACACTGCCGTTTTCGCCGTTAGCCATCCCAGATCCAAAGTTACCATATTCCCGTCATTTTCTCGACGTCCCTGATGTAAAGTGATCAGTCTGGAGGGTTTCAAAGTCTACTCGGATCTGAGTCGGCCAACTCATATCCAATAGCGGCCAAATAGGTTCGACTCGGGTTAAGATCAACTCAACTCAATGACGAGTCAACAACGGGTCGACTCATCCCGAACGATTCAACTCGAGTCAACCAACGCCGAGTATATCTCCGGAGATATTAAGGCTACGAGGGGTAATTTTCCGTTTTATTTTGATTGTTCCTGCTTTTAATTTCTCTTTTCAGGGTGGGAGACTATTAATTAATTTTGGTTTTATTTGCTTTCAGTTTTTATTTGCTTTTTTCATGATTAGTGGGGTAGTGTTTAAAAACTAGGTCTTTTGATGGAATATTTAGTCTCGTCTATCTCTGTCAATTCTAAAATTTTCTGACAGCTCCTTTTGCTTAGTTTAACCTAGTTGGATTATGATCTGGCCTATATGTCGGTATAAGAGAAACTCAAGTCAAGGTAGTTACAACAACTTACCTTTGGCGATTACGTTCATAATCTACATTCCAGATTTATAGACCGAGCATGTTGAAAAATCTTTAATTGATCACCTTGTGCCGTGTTTGATACTTTCGTACCTTCTCTTGACTTTAGTTACATTTACAAAAGACTTTTTTGGTGACCAAAATGACCGGGGTCATCTCCTACTTTCTGTAAAGAACTTTAATTTAATGGAGATGAACTGAATCTTTCACTTCAGGAGCTGTTCATTTTTTTGGTTACTTTAGAGGTTTACTAGGACACTATATTGGAAACTCATGAGAAGATGGTTGATATTTGAATGCTGTTATCGGCTTTCAGTGGTTCGAGCTGAACTAGTGGGAAGTGTACACAGTATTTGACCATTTATGTTACATTGTACCCCTTTCTGTTTACTTATACAAAAAGGCTACAAATTTGTAATTTGATTTTTAGCGCCTTTATGATACCTGTTCGGGTAACTGAAGTAAGCCTATGGGCAACTGTTGTAAGCCTTTGGGCAACTGTTGTAACCCTTCGGGCAATTTAGCCAATGCAACATATGACATCAATGAAAAGGGAAGAACACTCTCCAAACCCCATTTAGGACGGTTTGAATTTTTTTAAAAAAGGTGTGGGAATATTTCAACAACATCCATACAGTTTAATTATATGTATGCAACTTAATCTATTTATTTCGTTCTTATTTTGATATATTTAGTTGCTCATTCTTATTTCAATCCACCAATAAACCATAAATATACCCTCCTTTATTTAACAGAATTATATATATATTGCAAATTGCAAATACTCTTCATTAAAAATTGTTGTTATCAGACCTAATTGAGAGTGATGCCTTACTTGAAATACAGATATATAGGAGCTACAAATGTTGTTAGAGATTAAAAAAAAAACTAAAACATAGATTAGTCCAAATCATTGATGACATATGTTGATTGTTTCAAAGGACATGCCTCAAAGGAAAGAAATTTGCAACATTGAAAAATATAAGACTTTTGATTTATGACTTAATAGAAAGTCTTTGTTGATGTTACAGCCACACATGCATTTGTAGTCTAAGGTCAAACTAATATTAGATCCTTTCCATATGTTTTCTTCTTTTTTTAATTCTAAGTTGCCAACTTCTCATTTTAACTACCATCTCAACTTGCTCCCCACATTCCTCTGCTATATATATAGCTGGTTTAACCCTTTGTTTTTTGTCCACTCATTTCACTAAATGGAGAGCAATAATCCTCTGATTTCTTCTTCATATGTTAATGAGCAAACATTAATGGATGATTCTCCTGAAGAAAGCACATGGACTTTCTACATGCAAGATTTTCAAAATGGAAACAACAATGATGAACATCAAGAAAGTGCAGGTGATGATGATCTTGTGGTTTCTGATGCATTTTCTTCTTCGTCGGGGAGAAAACTGTTGCAGGGTGGTGATCATGACAGTACCGGGGTGGTGGTGGTGGCAGCAGCCGCGGCGTTTACTTCAGCCAGAGGTATTAATGGGAGGCCACTAAGTTTCAAGAGGCGAAAGCCAAACTTTGGTGATGATCATGACTTGCAAGATACTGCAAGTTCTCCTGCCCACAGTCCCAAGGTTCGTTTTCATTTTTATCGCATCATATTTTATAAGCTCGGTTGAGACTGTCTTACCATGAAATTTATTTCGCTCGGGTTTCCGCGCTGCGAGAGGTGTGTTACATGTCTAGTTGTAATAATGGCATATGGAATGGAATTTTTAAGCAGGTAACGTACTTTAATCAAGTGCTGAATTTGAATCAAATTGAGAAGGATGGCATGAATGTAACAGAGGTAACTTTACAAATACATCTTTGCATTATTTTTCTTTTTTGTGAAAACAATTTAATTTGTAAAATGTTATTGTGTTTTAGGGAAACAACAATGGGAGGAAAAATAGTGCTACAACTGATCAACAAGCTGTGAGCATTGACATTGATGAAGATGATAAAAATAAGCAGCAATCAGAACTCAAGAAAAGGGGATTATGCTTAGTACCTGTGTCCATGTTGAGGAATCACTTCATTTAACTAGGGTACTAATTAGATTTTTAATGTTAGGGTGACAAATTAAGTATGCTATATCTTTCACTCTTACATGTTAATGTACATCTTAGTGTCGAATGATATCATCGATCGCTTTCATATTTATGGTAACAATCTTTATTATCTTATCTTTCTTTTGGTTTGTTACTTTGTTACCAAACGGGAGATCCGGGAAGCTTTATGGTTTCGTAAGGTTTCTTACGCTTTAGGTTTGGATAGAATCATCCATTGGTTGAATGATGTTCTGAGATTGAATGTTGTCCAAACTCCAAACTCTTGAAGTCGGGTGATTTTATTATAATGGTGTGAATCTCATTTAAAACTAAGGAGAATGGATTTTTTTTTCAGTGAAAATAACATGAAGTAAGACCTCTCTGTCCCACAATTAGATCACGTATTATTTTTTCAGTTTAATTTTGTAAAATTTGATTGTGAAATTTTGTTTAAGTATACATAATTACCAAGCAACATTTTGATTTAGAAATGAGAATTTAAATTGGGGAGTAGTTTTATTATATTCTATATTTCTAAATTAACTATTCCTCCGTCTCATTTCAAACTGTAATTTAACTATTCATTTAGTCAAAATTTCTTAATTTTGACCATAAAATTGAATCAGCATACAAGTATAAAAACTATCGTGTGATACCTTGTTAGATTCATTATAACATATATTTACGAACTATCAAACTTTTCACAAGTTTTATCTGTCATGGATGAAAGATATTAAGGATCAAACATTTTTCAAGTTAACTGTAAAAAGTCAAAGTGTACATATTGAAGGAGTACTAATATATGATTAGAAAATTGGCAAGTAACATAGAAAAACATGCTAGCATCATCTAATTTTTTATTTAATTTTCTAAATGAATTATTATGGAAAAACGTTCAGCGGCGACTACAATGAGTGAAAATTACATCCAACCTACTAGCATCTAGCAATAACTAATCTATCGTAAGGATATCTAAATTACATATCAATCAGACTAGCTGTCTGTACTATTACAGAGTAGTGATCCAATAAATCTGTAATATCGCCTCATGAATGTTAACTCGCTTCCCATGAAAATCCTAACCACTTGGCAAAGAGAAGCATTCCACGCAGCCATATCATTATGTCAAACAGAAATCTTCAACAATTGTAACACCACTTGATTCAAAACACGACCTATGTTGTCCAAATTTAAAACACCTTGAAAAACATAAATCGAGAACATAACTCCTCCTAGAGAAACACACGATCTGTAAAATCAGATCGAAAAAAATGCATCGACATGAACAATTAAATTGACTGATCATCATGAACACAACAATCTAATTTATCAAGTCAAAAAACAACAACAATGTATGGAGACAAACACATACTCATTCAATAAAATAAACATTAAAAGAATATCAATTGGAAAAAAATACTGTTACTCGAGTTTGTCTCTTGAAAGAGAGAATCTTTCCATAAGTTATGGAAAGATCAACGTTTAAATTGCAAATTAGAAGAAATCAAGATAAAAATTTTGGGTTATATTTATCGGGTCATAAACTTATAACCATTACATGTTGCATAATAAATTTTTAATATTGCAACTAAAACCTTTTATCTTTCTATAATTCTAATTATACATCGTCTTTCCATGGGATCATGAAAAGACGGATTTTCTCAAAATTTTGCCTTGTTACTCCATCTAATTAATACTACTCAGAATTTTATTTTTTCTAAAAAATAACACTTGAATATTGATTAATCAGTGGGAAGTTGTGTCTTCCAATAGATTTAATTCAACTTAACAATTAAATTGAGTGATCATCATAAATACAACAATCTAATACATTAGGTCGAAAAACAATAACAATAACAATATGTGAAGACAAATCCATACTCATTCAATAAAATAAACATAATAAGAATATCAATTGGGAAAAAATACTGTTACCCCATCTAATTAATACTATTAAGATTTTTATTTTATTTTTTTAAAAAAACTTGACTATTTTATTTTAAAAAACTTGACTATTGATTAATTACTGGGGAGTTGTGACTTCCAATAGATTATAAAAAGTTATAAATAAGATGTGCGCATCCAGGGAATCGAACCCCGGTCAGTACCGTGGGAGGGTACTATGATACCACTACACCAGATGCGCACTTGCAAAGGGGAGATTCAACAACAATTACTTAACTGTGTTAATTCAGAAATGAAGCACTCTTTATTTAACAATTTTAACAATTTGATACATCTATTAAATCTACAATTCCCAAGTATGATTTATCCACATATCATCATTTAAAAATAATTCTATTTTTATAGTTAACTTTACTCAAAATTTACAATTATACTCATTTCAGTCATTTGATTGTCTCAGCATGTACAATCTTACGTGGTGCAGTCGCTGTAAAGAAGAATCTCTCGTTTGCCCAAGACAGCTATTGTCAAATAGTACAGTCTACAACATAAACATAAACATAAACTGAGTAGTGAGCAGCCATGCTTTGAGCAGCCCTATTTACACATTATGTTACCTTTTTTCTTTCCCCTTGCATCTTAGCCATAGTCATTTGTGCTGAGAATAGAACTGCCAATTCATTTGAGATGAAAGCGATCTAATGATCATTTTCCCATACATGTTCCATTTTACACTACCCAGCCAATGGTTGTCAAACGTAAGAAAAGCAGTACTTGTACAAGACAATTATTTTTCGCCACCCCGGCAACCATAAACTTGGATTTATTACCAGTTCCAGTTTATAGAAATGGCACAATGCGCCACCAGTGAAACCAGAATCTAGTTTTAAAACCTATCTGGGCCATCTAGTCGTCTAATCTTAGCTTCAGTGATGAACAAGAATCTGTCAATTCCTTGGAAATCTTTTAGGTAGTTCAAACCCGGATTATTTTTTCTCAGGAAGTTTCTCTAATAACTCCGGTATCACTTCAAAAAGATCACCAACTAGTCCATAATCAGCAACCTGTAATTCGACTTGTGTTATAATCATGTTATGTATGATCTAAGAAAGCGAGATTTGAATCTGACCTGGAATATTGGTGCATCTTC
>JAULKM010000011.1:1555395-1584214 GCA_032355605.1 Rubia tinctorum | reverse complement strand
TTGTCTTCAAGAGGTACAATCCGACCATGTCCTCAGCTTCTTACAGCCTCAGCTTTCGAGGTTCGGATACGGCGCCATCTACAAGCGCAGATCGAGTCAGTTGTACGATGGCGAGGGCTATACTGCGGATGGATGCGCCACTTTTTTCCGCTGCAATAAGTTCAACCTGGTGAGATTTTACGATGTTGATTATGGGAAGATTGCAGAAAGCATGGTCCGTAGGTTTGGTTTGGAGCCACGTTTTGTGAAGGATAACCTCGCCATCGTCGCGATTCTCGAAGAAAGGAACGGTTTCGGGACTAGATTCTGCGTGGCCAATACGCATCTGAACAGCGGGAAAGGCCAGTCCGACGTTCGCTTGTTTCAGGTGGCGAGTCTTGTCCAAGGGCTGGAGAAGATCGAGTCCTTGGGGATTCCTGTTTTGGTGTGTGGCGACATGAACTCAGCGCCGAACAGCGATACTCATGCCTTCCTCACAAAAGGCGAGGTTGGTTCTTTTCAGGATGTTCTAGGGTTTTCCAAGCTCCTGAAACTGGAGCACTCGATGAATCTGGAAAGTGCCTACGCGGGGGCTCCGGAAGAACACCAGAATGAAACGCTGGACTACATCATGTATCCGAAGAACAAGATGAAAGTGGACGCGGTGCTCAAGTTTCCGTTCTATGAATGCAAGGGGAGAATGAGGCAGCTTCCGACGCCTGAATGGTCGTCCGACCATGTTGCACTGGTGGCGGACTTTCATGTCAGAAAGGATCATGGGAAGCGAAACTACAGCGATCTTCCCTGTGATCCATGGGAAGAACTGAAGGGAGTTTCGGAAACGGAGCATCGACCCGCCAAGAAAGGCAGAATGATGAGCCATGGTCTTCCATGGGGTGCTTACAGATATCCAACCCGTCCTGGTTTTCCTTTTGCTCCGCAGCTCATATGTTAAAGAGTTATAGATATATTAACAATTTTGTACAAAGTAGAACTAGAGTAACATGGTATATAACACTCATGTGTAATTTTGTGGAAATTTAGTGATTCGATATATTCTTGTTCTGTAGAATCAGTATATTGCTTTTTACCAAAAATAGTAACCTTCTGTATTGTGTTTTGATTCAAGAAATTAATGTGAGTTCAGTTTCTGTTCAAATTCTGAAATTCTGTAGCCCTTCTAGGTCCTTCAGAATTCTGGTAACGTGTTTTCTGTAGGTTGATGAATTCTTAGGTCTCCTATGTTTCTAGTGATAGCTTCAGTCCATTCTACGAGTAGATGTCATCTGGGATGCGTACCTTTTCATGGCGCCTAGCATTTCCCAGGGCGTGGATCTCCACAATGGCTTAGTTTTTGAGCTCGTTGTAGTGTCGTATGACTTCGATCGAGCTTATGTCCCACGTTGTACGAGAATCATGCTCAGTAGCATCATGATGCTACAGCAAAGTAAAGATTTAGCGCTGTTTCTTAGCCCTCTGTAAAGATTCACATGTCTCAGGACAGCAACAAGGATTCCTGAGTAAGACAGATTTCAAGAATTAGCTCATCATAATCGAATGAAGCAAGCAAAGCAAAGCCATAGCCATAGCCATAGCCAGAATATGGTCATGCTCTTTAAAGTAAAATCCACTCAAAAATAGCATAGGCTGGCCTCCATCAATTGAAAACATGGAGCCAGATTATATGTTTTCCACCATTTCTGAACTTTTTTGTGCAAGGAAATCTACTCCTAAGCCATTCAACGTCGTAATATACCAAGTTTGAGGACAGCCCCAAACACCAAACTAACTAATTTTCACAAGTTTAAGACTTGTATCCCAGCAACAACTGCTTGCATATACCTCTCAGGAATCTCCCTCGCAGAGCCAATAATACTACATTGAATAAGTGTCGCCATTGGTTTAGTCGAGGCCATCATACAAAAGGCATGAATACCATTCAAGATTCACAATGTCATTCCAACCAACAAGAAGAAACACCTTTACATTTCCCTCAAACAATTTCATCAGTAAGTCAATGTCTAGTAATAGCTTGTCTCAGTAATTATTCTAACACGAGTTAATGCTTAGGATCCGTAAATTAATGAAGCCCCTGACATAGTTACAGTACTAAACTGGAACCTTAAAGCAGTAGCTAAGTGCTCCTCTGTATCACTTCATGACCCGCACAAACTCATAAAAACCGCATTAACATCATCATGATCAGAACTCGAGACACCTCAACAGTAACATTTCGTTTTGAACAAATTACACTGGCTCAGAGTTTCAATATGCATTCAACATGAATCGTACACAATCAAGTGTACACCCAGAAATCACTGTTTCTTTCCAACATTCTATTTACGTTACAAGAAAAGAACCAAAGTATAAAGAAGATCACTCACCAAACTCTGCTTCAGAGCTCCAAGTATAGCATCTTCATTGGCATATGTCGTCATTTCTGAGCCTTTTCCCCGATAACATTATCGACCATTTCCGTATACCTAGAGAGCGATTTGGCGCCACTGACGGGAATAAGATTTACAAACATCTTCCCCCCTATTATTGACCTACATCAGAAATCCAAATAGTCATAATCATTCTATGATTATAAACATCCAGTAACTCACAATGAAAAGCATATAGTTGAAACCACAAATAAAGAAGGTACATCTAAAACAAAGTTGAATGATCTCGCTAATCTATACAATTATCCATCCACGCCAGAACAAAAATTCACAACTGTAACTCCAGTTTTGTTCTTCTCAGAAGTTGCTCGGAATCCATTTTATTCATCCTATTATAATCAAACAATACTCTAAATCAGCATTAAATCATCGCGAAACCGACTGCAAAAATTGCGCATAGAACTGATATTACTACTTCATTAACTTCTTTCCAAATTTACGAAATCCTAATAATTCAACTCGCGGGAATGAGTATCATGAAATAATTCAAGCAATTCACAATTCAGCTGGTGTGAGCCTTGAGGGATACCTGAATGAATGTTTGATTTTGTCTGGGCGGAGATGAGCGGCGGGGCTAGGTCCACGGTGGTCGGAGGAGGAGGGTGTCCGATAGATGCGGCGGTTCTGGCGGTGCTGCAGCCCCATTATATTGGCGGGAAAATCAAATGGCCGCTTCCTTCTCTCTTGTCTTTTATATGTGCCAAATTTAGTGTGTTGGATATTGGATTATGTTGCCTTATCATTAAACTATGAATTGATTTATATGGAGGATAAAAATTTAGAATTAATGAGTCAAAACATCATTTATCGTTGAAATATATTTAAAAACACAAAGTTTTGTTTAAATCGACTAACTATTATATTGAGCTATTTTATAATTAGTATGATTAATAAGATGATTTGATGTTTATTTATTCATTGTAGTGAGGTACTTATAGTTTTGAAAATATTTTAAAATAAATATTAATATGTAAATAATTATAATATGATTTTAAATGTTATAAACAATTGGTATACTTGAGGTGCAGTAAAGACCATATTCCCAGTAATTCGCATTTACGTACATATTTGAAAATTGATAAAATTCACAACCCATAATTTTAGGAATAGTGAATCATCCACATTTTAAAGTAATAAAATTACTCCTGCGAATACGATGAGGAAGCTATACCTGGGTCACGATATAAATTGCATGTTATAAAAGATAGATATTATATGGTTGATCTAACTGCTTATTTTAAGAATGCATAAAGTTTTAAGACTTAATCAAATGTTTTAAAGTTCCAAGGGATGACAGTACAGGCTGTTACAGAGGAGTAGCGGTCAAGTTGCTCAACTTTAGTACCATGCCAGTGGTACTATCACATACGAATTCCCGCCTGGGCACTTCACTAGTGGTGCTCAGTATTCAAAAACTCAGTTATGGTTGACTACTTACCAATAGCAGGGAGGACAGGACAGAATGTTACGCAGAGTGCGCAACAAAGTTGCCCAACTTTAGTGCTATGTCAGTGGCACTATCGTATAATAAATCCCGACCTAGGTATCTTACTGGGGGTGCTCAGTATCCCTAAACCCTGTTATGGTTGCCTACCTACCAATTGTAGCGAGGACAGTTCAGACTGTTGCGTAAGGAGCGTGGCAAATTAGCCCAACTTTAGTACTATGCCGGTAGCACTATCGTATCATTAATTTTGGCATGGGCACCTGACAGGTGGTGCATAGTATCAACAAATTTGGTGATGGTTTGCCACTTACCAAAAGTGGGGAAGACAGTTACATAACTGCCACGCTAGTATACGCGTGAGAAGTATACCCTCACATGGAGTGAGATTTATACTACCCAAAGTGGAATAGCAGAGGAGACCAACTACAGTGGTAGTAGCACCTTGAAGATTTCAATTGGATAGCAATCACATATTGGACTCACACTTTGGAGGAACCAAGCCCTTGGACAGACCTACTTCACTAGAGTTGGACCAGGGGCGTACTTGTGGCACACTCCCATGGAGCACTTGACGGAGTTACGATACTATCCATGGCTTCCAGGTTCCACTATCTTGGATGACACATTTTCTAAGGGAACACTTGGTTTTCTTTAGGAGGATTTCATTGGATTTGGAAGGTGTTGCATCTGAGTTCTTATTGCTGACAATGTTGCCCCAAGGTTTTCCTCCTGCAACACCTTCCTTGGAGCACCACCTCATATCTCTCATCTGGAGGTATCAGAGACCCTTGAGTCTCTAACTACCTCACTTGGCTCACTCGACAGCCCGCGAGAAGATCACTACACTAGCGCGACTCTCTACAAGCTAGTTAGAGTATCTGCCTAGTTTGACCCTTGTACTAGCGATATCTTTCATTGGATATGTATTTTCATTATGTGGGAGTTTCACACATTCATTCACTCTAGGGGCTCCGGCCCTGTAACACTTGTATTTTGGTTTCATTTCATTTATCTTACTTACCTTTTATCTTTAAAAATTATTAAGTGGTGAAAACTGATTTTAAAGGGAAATTCTATCACTTTTTTTAAATCAAAATGATAGTCCGGCCACTTTTATCAAATAAAAGAGATAGTCAGATTTTGGTTGCACAGCCAAATCATACACATAAGAAAGAAGAGGAAGAGGAAGAGGAAGAAGAAGAAATGCACTGTCATGTTTGTATATAGTTTAGTTATAGGTAGAAGGAGCATTCAATAGACAAATTTTTTGTCTAATCTCTGTTACAACAACTTGTTGATCTTCTTCATCCCACAGCCATAACATTAACACCTAATGTTGTACCAAGTCAAGCACCACGTCATTTCCTCTAATGCTGAGGTACAACAAAAATGCAAAGGTCGAGATCAGCAATCAAGCAACAATTGGAGCCACATTTTCTTTAAAGAAAACTCACTATCTAAGTATGTACCCTTTATAGCAGCAAGAAAGTCAGGACAGCGATGAAAATCGCCGGTGCCAGACTCAACCTAGCGCGATGGACTCCATCTGATTTCTGCGGTAATCGTGTTGGAAGACTGCATTCTTCACCATTGAAGATGAGTTTGGTTGGAAATCCATCCCCACCTGGTATGTTCAGATGTAACATGTGCTTCTTGTTGAATGAGATCACACTCTGCTGTTTTCCGGGAATCCGGGGATCGCCAGGACGAGTCCCGTTCACTTCTCCCATTAGGTAGTTCAATCCAGGCAAACCTTTCATGAAAATGGTGTTGTTCAGCTTGCTGAGCCTGGTTCCATTGAAGGAGTACGCCTTTTCGTATCCAGTTCCTGATCGCTTGAACTGAGCACCGACAAACCAGTCCTGGAAATTGACCTCATCCCAGTTGAAAAGGGTCATTCTTGCAGTCCATCCAGTTTTGTAGTCAGAATCAATGTGCCAGTTTATGCTCATCCCACAGTTATCAGGGCATGGCATTTTGTTAGGCAGCTTCTGCCCCTTCAAATGAGCCCATGCCTTTGCCTTCGCTGTCCTGTTGACAAATGGCACCAGCAAGGCCTCGGGAGGGAGCGATAAAGCACGCGCATTTGCGTCACACTGAGGCTTCTGATCATCACAGCCACACGCACACGTGTTGCAAGGGATGACGGAATCAGCATAGTAGGCTGAGTATGAAACACAGCATTTGTTCTCCTTTGGTTTCGGTTTGGTGATGTTGCATGTAACCTGCCAGCTAGCAATGGCTTCTGTAGTCGAAGCAAGGCCACTCGGGTCCGGGAATTCACTCGGGTCAACCCGGATTGGAGGGCCACATTTGTAGGTAGGATTCAGAAGGCCAGTGATCTTCCAGTTCTGGGGAGGACTGAGTGCAGTTCTGTTCATGTCTGGTGGGAGCTTGAACACCTCCATTTGGAAAATCGCTCTTGCCTCCGTCTTGTTCATGAATGTAGGTAAGAGGGTGCCATTCTTGCAGCAGAATGGCAGCTTTCCTATCTTTTCATCGTCCTTCATCTCGCGAGGCAAGTCCGAGATCACTGGCTTCTTGTTACAGCTCATCACAGTGCTGAAATCAAAGTCCTTGTAGTACCTGTAAAAACTCATTAGTTTTCAGCGAACATTCACAGGTGTAATCTATTTACTCCAAGTATGAAAACTCACAGTCACAGTACCTTCCCTGGGGGCCGTAGATGCAATCAGAAGTGTCCTTCTTGTGAGTGTAGGCTCCCCTCATGGTGGTTATGAACTCGTTCCTCATCCACTCCCATGTCAGGTTCCACTGGTCTAATCGGCCGAGGGGGTCGATGTTGTCCATGGTGATCTGCGCTGTGTACTTGTTTTCGTATGCTTGCATCACATCGTAAACAATGGATAGGTCTCCATTTCTGCGTGGCAAGAACACGTTCTTGAGCTTTGGTTTGAATTTCGGGTCCTTTACGCAACACACATCCATGAAGGTTCCTGTGGATCATGGTGGAACAAGTTCAGAAGACCATGAATCCTCTCCTAACTGATGCAAATGCCTTGTAATGGAAACTATGACCATAATAAAATTTCCCTAGTGGAAGCAGAATGGAAATCTATGAAGATCTTGAGCCTATTTCACCTGAATCTTTAGAAAAATACTACAATTTCTGACACGACAACACCATTTAACAGACAACACGATTTAACAGACAACCGACTGACATGATTATCATTCTTCTACTATTTAAATCAGAAACATAACATTCATGTCATGATTTGAGACAATGCAGATATATTTGAGTACCTTTTTTCTTTGATGCAGGACATTTGAAGCCTTCATTTACCAATTTGATGCCTTTCGGCATGGGATTACCAGTCTTCAACCCGAACTGAGTCCCCTTAATATCGACCTGAACCTGCATTTGAGTCTCATCTCCTGCGGTATCAATGGCAGTCTTGAGATCAGACACGGGATATCCCGCAAAAATCGTTCCATTTTTCCCCACCCGAACAGGGAATCCTTCCCCCTCCACAACGATCGCCCCATCAGCCGAAACCAGCAGCTCATTGTACTGAAACCCAACGTGCACCTGCCACCCTCGCAGCTCCAGCGCCCCGGCGTTCATCACAGTCAACTGCGCCTTGAATGACCATGCTTGCGCGGTGGCGTTCTTCACATGCGGGTACAGCTTCTCCCGCCCCAAGAAGGCGTAGGAGATGAAGATCCCGTTGCAGTCATCCAACTCTGGTGGCGCTGGGGGCGGAGCCATCGGGTCCCCTCCGCTAGCACCCCCCATGTTGTAGTCGCCAAGGGATTGGCCCCGGCATGTCACCAGGCTGGAGCACAAGATGATGAGGACAATGAAGGAGCATTTGCTCCATGGATCATGCATTCTCGTACTTGTTCTTCAACCTTGTTTGCTTGTTTTTATGATTTTGGCTGGTTTTCTTTTTTGCTTGGTAAGAAATGATTCACCGTTTCACCGGCCAATGCCGCGTGGTTACACACGGCGCAGGAGGTGATAGGTAGGGAAAAAAGGTTGAAGAAAGCAGGGAATATGACAATATATGAGACCGTTAAAGTAGTTACCATTTGCCATGAAAATGAGACACAGGTCAATTTGACCGATTCAGACACGTTTCCTTCCTCTAGTTTCCCCGTTTGTTGCGCAGCTTTCTTTTTTCCCCTATGATCAACCTGAGAAAACTATTTTATAAGGTACAACTCTAAACCATCCTTTTATTTCCCTTAATTCTAGGATACAAAAGAAACCTAATGCCTGAACAGGCTGTGTTTTTTAACCATCCTAAACAACGAGTCATAAATACAGAAATAAGGAAAGCGGTAAACGGTAAACAATTCGACACAAAATAAGTGAGGTTTATTCAATTTCTTTTAGCAACTATGAAATGAAACCATCGATTAGGGTCTAACTGTAATAACAAGGTTTTTGGTCATGCCTACATGTGTTACTATCGACTATCAAGCAACAGCTATTTCTTCTACACCACTCACGTAGTCTACCAACTCGGTTTTGGGCTCCAAATCTATGAACTGGTTGGATTTGCTTGCTAAAAGTGAGATGCTGACTCTACCCTCGCGCCTAATGTAATCGGCAACAGCATTCATCTCTTCTTGTGATATGTATATGTATTTGCCCCTATCATCCATGACTCCAGACAATCTCCCTGATACGGGAACAATAAATTTCATTAGTAGTGCCTAAGCAACCTAAATGACCTCCTTAGCTATGAATGATATAGAATGCAAATAGCAGATAATAAAATGTACTATGAATCGGAGAATGGCATACCCATATCCTCAAGTTGTGTGATCCTCTTAATACAGTCCTATATGAAAAAAGAGGAGAAAAGATGATGAATAGGAAGTTAATAATTAGTCACAAGCTGGTGAACTCTGAAAGCTATTATATGGCTTTTCCCTTCTCCAATGTGAATCATTAGATAGCTAACCTCAAACACAAAAGCATTATTGCGCAGCTTTAAATAGTAGTCTGTATCAATTTAATTGAAAACAATAAAAAATCAAATCAAATCCACGCAGAACAACAGAGCATTTCAGTTTCATTCCCCCGACATCATACAACTAAAGGAAAAACTGGAATAAGCACATTCCTACCTGAGTTCTTAATTTGAACTCTGCAGCAAGATCCTCCAAAGGAATGCACTTATGCTTCTGCAAGATCAAACAGGGAGATTAGAATTTAGAATAACATCTTTGCTCATACGCATTTTGACAATCCTGTCGTAGTTTTATATTACCAACAAACTAACAGATGCCAGAAAAAATAGTATATCAGTATCAATCCAGTTAACTATGAGAATCAAATTATCATGCATACTTCTTAATAGTTTGCACAAATCAAGTAATCCGAGTTATTTAAAAAGTAACTGCGAGCCATGGTATCACTAAAAATAATTGAAGTTAAAGAGAGCTGCACTAGGAAGTACCTTAATGTAATCCACAAAACCTGAAAGCAAGTCTTGGCTTCCATCATCAGCTCCATTTCCTACAGTACCCTCTTCATCAACTGAAAATGCTCCTTTCCATTTTTCAAACTCCAAAGCAGCAGCTTCTTCTTCCTTTTCTTTCCGTGCTTTTGCTTCTTCTTCCTGTGAAGATAACACTTCAGCACTTCAGCTCATAAAGTATCGATACCTGAACTTCTTAGTAATCCAACAAGCTATCATTCAACTAACCAGCTTAAGCTCGAGAGCTTCTCGTTCCTCATCCCTTCTCCTCCTCATCTCCTCATAGCGATCCTGTTTTGTCCGCCTTGAGTCACGAGCTGCCTCTTCAGCCTTCACACAATACTCTCATAATCAGTCTCTTAACACATTTGTGAGATTAAAACATTGACTAATTTTTGAACTTTGAATCATCAACCTAATCATGAAATAAAAATTTCTCCTACAATTACTAGAAAGTTATTCGAATGCCACAAGTATTAATACCTGTCGCTGAGCTTCACGCTCCTGTCTTTTCTTTTCCTTTTTCTTTGAAATTTTAGCAGTATAGTGACCATCCTCACCATCCTCTCCGCTATCGCTCTCATCAGCATTCTCTACATCCACATTTATATATATAAAAAAGGCTACTTATTACGCTATTTCAGGTTATATGCCTAGTGATTCTCTACACAAAAAACTCAAAATAATACAAACAGAAACACACTACTAAACAAAGGCTAAGGACCTTCAACAGTAGCTGCAGCGGTGGATGAACTAGCACCAGAAGTAGAAGCAGCAGCAGGTCTTCTCCGCATTCTCCGTGCCGCACCGGCACCAGCACCGCCTCTAACAACTCCTTCTCTTTGCCTCACCTACGCATTTCAGACGAACAATAACATCAAAAATAAAACAACGAAAACCCCTACCGATTCAAAATACGATCGAATTAAAACAACATGAAGTGTCGGAAATCACGAACCAGAGGTTCCTCCTCCTCCGGCGGCGGTTGATCGGGAGTGCGAGAATCAAGTCGTCGCCTCCACAGATACAGAGGCACCAGTGCTAACAGAAGAAGCATCGAGAGTAAAGCCAAAAGTATGTCCTCCATTTCCTGCAATCGATTCAACAAATTGGTTAGATTTAGGGCATCCAGCGAATTAAAATTGATCACGCACAGAAAAGCTATACGCACCTTGAACTGTGTGATAATTTGCGAGTAGAATTTGTGAGGAGTTTGCCGGAAGGTAGCACTGATAGTCTGGTAGTGGTACCTGTGTTTCGGATTTTAGAGGGAAAATGAAAGAAACGCAGCGTTTTAGCCTGTGCACCGGTGGCGGAAGTGTGTATTTTCAACTCCTTTTCGCTAAGTAACAAATCCATAATACTTCCTCTGTGCCAACAGTTTTGGCTTATCTATTTTTTAAATCAAATTTGATAAACTTTGACCCTAAATACAAATTAATATATTTAAATAAAAATCAGGTTAAATATTGTTAAATTTATTTTAACATCTATTTTTTAAATATCAAATTTTTATGCAAAAAAGTTGATATTTAAAATAGAGATTTTGGTGGTCAAACATGATCATTGAAAACCGTAAAAAAATAGATAAACCAAAATTGTTGGGACGGAGGGGGGATATATGTTAAAGGAGTCCACTTTGGTCACATGACATTCACACATCATTCTTACCACGTGGCATTCATATATAATTCCACATCACTTTCTAATATGAATTGAAAATGTAGTATTTTATGAAGTCAATCCCCAATTTACAATGCACATCTCTTCCTCCATTTTCAATGTTCTTTCTATATTTCAATGTTAAACAATTAATGAGTAAATTAATAATACCATATTTATGAGGAGGCACATTCTTTTTGTATTAACAATCTTCATTTACACAAAGTTTTGTTTTAAACAAACTAAACTTTAGGTCATGGTTTATTGTTTAAGTAATAAGAAGTTTCATTTGGAATGAGGTTTTTAAAAAAAACATGCTGATAAATTTAGAGACTTACTATGCAATTATCAAAATGCTATAAATACCACAAAAATATCTTGATTTTCATTTTCATTTTTTTCTGCATCCGATCGGAAACCGCCTCCGCCGATCGAAAATCGCCTCCGCCGATCGAAAAACTCCACCTAATGGCAGCAACCACCACCTAACGCTGGAATCTCGCCGGTTTTTTCCCAATTTCTCCGATCTAATCTGTCCGCCAGTTTCCCCTCGGTTACTGTCGGATTTCCATCGCCTCCGCACTATTTTTCGTCGCGAAACCGCCGGTTTTTGTCAATGTATCTTCTCCTTCGGCGAGCTCGTCAAACGCTCCACCGTGTGTCGATTTGCATTGATTCTCCGGCGATTCCAATCCAGATCTAAGCCTCAACGGCCTCGAGGCTGTTCATATCCGGCGATTTAGGCGAACCTTCTTCTTCTCCATTTTTGTTGGTGAGATGTTAAGCTTTCGACGCTTTTGACAGCACCCATTTGCAAAGGCGCTCTGCAACGACGTCGCCAGATTTTATTTTCTCATCGCCTTCTCTATTTTACGTCGGTGAGTCTCTGCAATTAGTCGGAACCGTCGTGCCCTAGCTCTATGACGTTTCTGCAACTATAGCCTAGATCCGCCGGTGAGGCGACCGCGACGCGATGACGAGGAGAGGCGAAGCAACGACAAGGCGTTCCAATGGTTTTCCTTCAGGCGCGTGAGATCCACGTGCCTCAATGAAGAAGAAGGTGGCGTGTGTGAACACACGTGTACGGCGGACGAAGACGACGATGGTGACAGCTAACGGTGACGGTGGAGCTGAGATTCGGCATTTGAGAGGTGAGATTTAATTTGTGTTTTATTTCTTTCAAATACTTGTTGGACTCTTATACTGTTTGTAGTGAAGTATTAGTGCCCCTGCACAGTGCTGCGATCAGCGCCAAATCTGAGTGTTGTGTTTCCCTTGAACAAATAGAGCAGCTGCGCGCAGCTGCGGTCAGAGCTCAATTCAAGTTTTGTTTTTCCTCAACCGAACTATTAGAGCAGCTGCGCGCAGCAGCAGTCAGCGCCCAATCACAATTCTGTCCAAGTCGAATGGAACTATTAGAGCAACTGCAGCCAGCACCCAATGCCAATTCCAAATCAAAAATCGATGAAAATTTCAGCAACAGTTTCCTGAAAACCGGTGAAAACAACTAAAATCGGTTTTAAACCGGTGATGCTAGCCAAACAAACCGGTGCTAAATTTAGCACTGGTTTCATAAAACTGGTGCTAAGCAAAAAACCGATGCTAACCTAAAACAAAATGAAGCAAATTTTAGAACTGGTTTATCAGAACGGTGCTAGAGCATGGAAACTCGTGCCAATTTAACACCGGTTTTATAAAACCGGTGCTAACCTCAAAACCGGTGCTAATTTTAGCACCGATTTTATAAAATCGGAGTGATAAACAAAAAAATCGGTGCTAGGTTCCATAAAACCGGTGCTAACCAAAAAACCGGTGCTACATTTAGCACCAGTTAAATAAAACCAGTGCCACAGAAAAAACCAGTGTTGTGCTACCCAGAAAACCGGTGCTAAATCTAGCACTGGTTTCTCAAAAACCGGTGAAATCTTTTCATCGGCTACTTAGTCACCGGTTTTTTAGAGCCCAAAAACCGGTGCTAGAGTTCCGAAAAAATGGTGCTAGAGGGGCAGTTCTATAGTAGTGTGATTTTAATCAAATCCCTTGGAAATATGAATTATCAAATCTAATCCCTTAAAATAAGGAATTAGAATATCTCGCCCATATTGCCATAACCGAATATTTCAATTCCATAAATTTAATCCAATCTTATAAATATATGAATTGATATATTCTCCAATCAAAAACCATTTAGACGAAATATTACTTCTCGCATTCATTTACGCATTCCTTATTCCACCGAAATTTCCTTCTATGATGTTACAACATAAAATATTCCATATTTGCACAATTTTCACAAATTGTCAATTAAATAAATCTGGACTTTACCATTTATATAATAATATTCAAATTTACATCCGTGCAAGACATGGGTGTTATCTAGTTGAAAATGATAGTGTCAAGTTTCTTCTCTTCCATAACTTGATCATTTAATATTTCTTAATAAAAAGAAATAAATGTTGGGAATTAGAATTTTATTGATTAATATAGTATATAATTTATTTTTACTTTTCAATTTCGTTTTACATGTTTAATTTTTTTCTAGACTAATAATCGTGAAAATTCTCCCCTCAATAAACAAGGTCTCTTCCACCCTTCATGTGTGCAGAGTTCACCTCCCATGTTATTTTTAATTCACTTGCCGGCTCGTGGTTTGGATTATTCGTTCGTGTTCTAAATATGAATCTGTCACGTGTTCGTGTTCTAAATATGAATCTGTCACGTGTTCGTGTTCTATGTCAAGTAGCGTTACGTAAAACCATGTTTAACGAAGTATTATTGTTGCATAACGTGCTCGTAATAAATTTTGAAAAATCATTCAAAAAGTTGAGATGTTACTGTTGTAATGTATGTTTAATCTGTACTACTCCCTCCGTGCCAAGATTAATGGTGCAGTTAATTTTTTTAAAATCAAATTTAAAAAGCTTTAACCCTAAATAAAAATTAGAGTAAAGTGATCAAATAACTCTGACTTTAGCATGAAAGTGTCAATATAAACCTGTAAAATCAGAAAGTGTCGATATAAATCTTGTAAAATCAAAAAGTGTTAAAATAACCCTAACTTTATGAGATATGTGTCAATATAGCCCTGGGAAGCATGAACTCCAATTGTCAATGCCGAAATTGGCCGATTTTTATAGTAAACGACTATTTTCCCTGATTTTTTTAAAAATAACAAAAATAAAAAACAAAATCCCCATTTGCTCTGCCCTCTCCCGGGTTGATCCACTCACAATGCCGCCTTCCTCTGTCGCTTTGCTCTCGTCGCCTTTTCCTCTCCAAATCTCCACCTAGCATCTCCGCCAAACCCTCCGCCTAGCCTCTGTGCCTAGCCTCTCCTCCAAACCCTCTCTGTTGTTCCCCCTTTTTTCTTCCCCGATGGAATTAGCCTGGCCTCCTCGCCGACAATGGCCTCGCCGCCTCCGCCGTGTTACCCCGCTGAGGAGGGCAACTAGATTTTGGCATCGTCGTGTTACCCTAGTGAGAATGGCAACTGGATTTTGGCATCGACTTTTGGAATTTTGGTCAACTTTTGGATTTTGGGTCTACTTTTGGGCATCTAGGGTTGAAATTGAAGGGTGGAGGGTGGTTGTGGGGTGGCGGTGGGGTGGTGGTGACGGGTGGCTGAGAAAGGAAGTGGGTGGCTGAGAGAGGGGGTGATGATGGGTGGCTGAGAGAGGGGGTGATGACGGGTGGTTGAGAGGGGGTGATGATGGGTGGCTAAGAGAGGGGATGGTGGCAGGTGGCTGAGTCGGGGTGGTGACGGGTGGCTGAGTGAGGGTGGTTGTAGGGTGGTGGCGGGTGGCTGAGATAGGAGGTGATGGCATGTGGCTGAAAGAGGGAGTGGTGGCGGGTGGCTGGGTGAGGGTGGTTGTGGGGTGGTGGCGGGTGGCTGAGAGAGGAGGTCGGAGTGCGAGGCTAAAAGAAGAGGTGGTGGCGGATGGCTGAGAGAGATGGTGGTAGGGGGCTGAGATAAGTGGTGGTGGCGGGGATTGAGAGAGGGGGTGGTGGCGGGTGGTTGTGGGGTGGTGGAGGGTGGCTGAGAAAGGGTGGTCGGTTGTGGTGCCTAGCGGCAGGAGGTGGTTATTGGTGGAGGGGTAGCATGGGAAAAAATAAGCTGAAATGCCTAAGGGTAAATATGTTCTTTTGGGTCCAGTCAATGGCCAAATAGATCGATCAACGCTGGAATGTTGCCAGAAGATTATATTGTCACATATCTCATAAAATTTGGGTTAGTTTGGAACTTTTTGATTTTACATGGTTTTATTGACACTTTCAACCTAAACGTAGGGTTAGAAAAATATTTAACCCTAAAAAATAACATACACATAATGAAAATATGGACAAATACATTTATAACCTTAACTTTAGGCTGAAAGTGCCAGTATGACCCTGCAATTTCAGAAAGTGTCAATTTAACCCTAACTAATTAATATATGTATCAATCTAACCTTAACTTTTAAAAAAATGTGTCCATATAACCAAACTCCCTAATTCCGGCATTTACCAAAAAATTCAAGCAAAACTAGTAAATGAAATGACAAAAACACCCCTATGACAAAACTCTTCATTTCTTAACTTCAAATTCACCTCTACCTCCCACCCTAACCCCACCTTCCCGCCACCTCCGCCTCACACGTCCTCATCGCTGCCTCATCCAACGAGAGAGGGTGGCCTAATGATGCCGCCGTCTTGTTCCCTGAAAATTCACTCATTTCTCAGCTCTCACCCTCCCCTTCCGTCATTCCCTCCGCAAGGCAACTCATCTGACGCCTTACAATTAGATTCAACTCTATATTCACAATATATGGTTGAGATCTCCAACTGTAAATTCACAATTAAATCAGAATCAGAAAATGCTACAAAGTACAAACTCAATCGATGACACACACTTGAAGAACAAGGTCAAACACATTAACAGCAACATCAGTAAATAGCAGGTCAACATATAAATAGAATCAGAATCCTTAACCCTAGCCCCCACCACTCCCCGTCATGGAACCCTAGTTGCGCCTTCTACCTCAGCTAGCACCGCTACCGCAAACCCTAGCACCCACCGCGACTCCGCCCGCCCCTACAGAGGCTCCACCATGAACTGAGACTCAACCCCCAGCGCATCGCCATATCTCAGCCCCCACAGCGTATCCGTCGCGCACCTCGACTCAACCCCCACTGCGCCGCCGTGAATCATCGTATGAGACACGGGAAAATGGCGACGGTGACAGGAATGTTTCCGGTCCCCCGTCGATTGAATGAACCCGTCTCTCCCTCCGTCGTGAACTGGGAAAACATGGGAGTCCCTCCGTCGTGAACGAGGAAGACAAGGGAGTGAAGAACAACCTCATCATCTATTTCCACGAAAGACGATGAAAGATGATGAAAGACAAGGGTTATATTGGCACTTTCAACCCAAAGTCAGAGTCATTTTAACACTTAATTCATAAAAATATCATGTGAGATCTTGTTAGATTCATCTTAATATTTACTCCTATTTTCTAAATATAATTTTTTTTATACGAGACTATTGTATGCAGTTAGAAATATTAACGATCAAATATGATCATTGAAAATCGTGAAAAAAACAATTGTTTCATTAATCTTTGGACGGAGGAAGTAGTACTTACTATCAATTGAAAACAACAATAAAATGCGGAAAAAAATCTGAACACCTGCGCAAAAAAAAAAAGTGATAATTTTATTTTAGCGATTTGTAAGCTTAATATATAGTTCAAATTATTGCCACGGACAATCGTGTTTTTATGAAAATTCTGTCGCTAAAATTATTGCACGAAAATTAAACTTTGCTCCGTTAAAACGAGAGTGCTCAATGCTTAATTCGTATTTGCCTATTTTCCATCCAAAATCTTATAAAATTATAATGAATTTACAATTCCCCCATCTTTCATATAAACAATTTAGTGTTCCCTTTGAGACAATACTATCATTTTGAACACCATCATCAAATTAAACAAATGAAAAGTAACTTGTTTGATTACTCAGATCAATGTATTTGAAAACCTCATGTTTAGTCCATTTTTTATTCATGATAGCTCATAAGTTGGTACTAAATAAGAGTAATCCAATTTGACAACTAAACTTTAATTCCCTCCAATAAGAACACAAATATATCAGACTAGCAGCCAGTGGCGGAACCAGAACCTCATGCTAGGGAGCTGAGAAAGAGAGCACTGCCGACCGCGTATAACGAAAAATACTTGCAACTGCTTGATAATGGGAATCCCAAGGAGAATGCAACAATTGGCCCAGTGAATTAACAATGTAAGCAATGTCGTGTCTGGTGATGATCAAATATTGGAGAGCACCAACAAGAGATCGGTAAAGAGTGGAATTGGAGAAAGAAACGCCATCAAAATTGAGAAGTTGGCTACCAGGAACAAATAGAGTGGATGATTGGGTGTAACCAGTCATCTCTGCACGTTTGAGGATATTTGTAGCATACTTAGTTTGGCGAAGAGATAAAACAGAATCGGTGAGAGAGACCTCCAGACTTTTTTTTAAATTTTAAACAGATTAAATTTGAGGTTCTTGAGGTCATGTAAACATTGAATGACATTAATCGACGTTAATCATGCCAACTTAGGGGTATTTAGGCACTTTCGAGAAATTGGGGGTTATATTGTCACATATGAATGAACGCGGGGTTGCATGAGCACTTTTTTTCTCTTTTTATGCCAGATTAAATTGACTTATTAGTAATTTCACTATTGGTTGACATTGATCGGCATTTGTTGTAAGCTCAAATTAACTTGAAGTTATTTCAACACTCCAGAACGTCATCCTTGCACGTTTGAGGCTATCCATAATATACTCATTTGGCCAAAAGATAAAACATAATCAGTGCAAGAGACCTCTAAAACTTTTTTAAGATTGAGAAAAGTGCAAAAATAACCCTATTAAATTATGAAAGTGCAGAAATAATCCGATAGAATTTGAAAGTGCAAATCTAACCCTATGTTTTGGAGAAATGTGCAGAGATACCCAAATTGCACTATTCTGGCATTGACTAAAGGAATTAAGACTTTGATCTAATATAAAAGGACAAAAATACTTCTGGATTTAAAACTAAAAATTTAATGACCATTATACCCCTGGGCTTTGCCATCGATCAACGCCAGACCGTAGTCGGTCAACGTCGGACCGCCTCCGATCAACGGTGGTCAACGCCAATCAATGTCGGTCAATGGTGGTCAACACCGGACCGCCATCTGTCGCCACCGCCGACTAATGGTGGCTGGGTTAGATCAGTACTTTTATTAATAAGACATGGTTAGATAAGCGCTTTAGTAACAAACACAAGGTTAAATTAGCACTTCTCTAAAAAAAAATAGGTTCAAATTAGCACTGTCATAAAAAATTAACATCTTTTTTAGGAGAGCCAATTTATTATAAATATGTTTTCATTACAACTTCATAATTTATTTATTTATTGAAAAATAAGGTATATTTCATTAATCGTTGGTAAAGTACAAATTCATAATCTAATGCATGATAAATATATTTGTAATTTGTATGTTAAATAAATTAGCACATTTGACTTTTGGGAGCTAACTGAATCAATTTTCAACTACTTTAATATTTTATTCATGTGCGTAAAAAATTCTGAAAAAGTATTGATTTTAAAATATATGTGATGATGAATCCAACAACATTTGACATAATAATAGTTATGCATATATAATAACAGAATTTAATGATTGAATTTGACTTGGTTTGACTTCCAAAGATCAAAATATGCCAATTTATCGTGCACGGAGGGAGTATATAAATTCTGTCTCCATAATGAAAAGTTGATTATGTCTGTAGCAGTATTCGAGTAACAATATGTGTCGATTTATAATTACAAAGTTATCGCATTTCGTAAGGAAATTATTTACCTAAATTTATGAATTTCTTTCAGAAAGTATTTACCAAAGTTTCTTACTTTCCAATCGAAGGCATACAAATTATAAGCATATTTATGATACATTAAATTATGAAGCTGTAATGAAAGCATATTTATAATGATTGGGCTTTCCTCAAAAAAATAGTGTTAATCTAATCCTATCATTTTTACATAAGTGCAAATTTAACCCTGATTTTTTTTACAAAAGTGTTGATTTAACTATGTCATGTTACTAAAAGTACTGATCTAACTCGGTCACCATCAACTGGCGGCAGTCTGATGGCAGCGGCGGCATTGACCACCATTGACTGGTGTTGACCACCATTGACCGTGTTGATGACATAGGGGTGGGCAAAAAAATCAAAAATCAAAAATTGAATTATCCAAATTCAAATAACCCGAGCCGAATTTAATATACGGTTTTTGGATATTCGAATTGAATAAACCAAATTCTGAATATGGTTTTTGGATCAATTTTGGATATTAAAACTCCAACCGAAACCCGAGCCGAATACCGAATTGTAATTAATTAAATTAATTAAATATATGTATATATATATTAATTAAATTTTAAAATAACATTTAAGTTGTAGGACCAATCTTTATGTTTAAAAAATTAATCTTCGTCTCTAAAACCTAAGTAAGTTTGGTGAAATAAATAAATAACACAAGTTACCCAAAGTAAATTTGTGGAGTGTTTGAAGGTGAATGTGAATGTGGAGTGTTTGAATGATTGAAGAATGTGAGGGTTTTGTAGATGAATGTAAAAAAGAACTATTTTTCTTTAATTTTAAATGTAATGCTAAAAAATTTACGGTTGAATTTGTATTTTACTTGTTAGATTTTTATTTTAAAAACTTGATTTTGATGATGTAGAAATTAGATTACATGTTTTTATTTAATTTTAAATTAATTTATATGATTTTAGTAATTGTTTTTTTTTTGAAAATAACACTCAACTTGATTTTTTCGGGTTGAATTCGGTTTCGTTTGAAACCGAATTCCGAATTCGGTTTGGATAATTCGGGTTATTCGGGTAGTTTTCAGTTTTGGGCTTTTTGGGGGCAAAACCGAATAACCCAAATCGAAAATCGATAACCGACCCGACGCCCACCCCTAGACCGACATTGACCGACGGGAGGGTTTGAGCACTTTTTAGAAAGAGTAATGTCGTCTTTTCATTTTTCTAAAAAAAATTCAAAGGGGTATAATGGTCATTTTAAATATTTGCGGCCAAAATTTGGTTTCCAGGATTAAATTGGCACTTTTGACTAAAAGATAGAATTAATTTTGCACTTTCAGATTTTACAAGGTCATTTATGCACTTTCGACCAAAATATAGGGTTAAAAACGCACTTTTCTCTTTAAAATTTTAAACAGATTAAATTCTTGAATTTATAGGTCATTATAACAATTGGTGGCCTCAACAAGTGTTAAGTGAAGATTCATGCCAACTTGAAGATATTACGACACTTTTAGGAAAACGAGGTTTTATTATCACTCATGTATGAATTGGGGCAACATGACCATTTCTTTTCACCAGATAAAAATTCAATGACTTTTTGATCATTTTATCTATGGTCGGATATTGAATGCAAGCTCACTCCAACTTATAATTATTTTAGCACTTCAATAAAACTCGAGACCATATGATTCATACCGTGTCACGCGCTAACAAACTGGGAGTGCCGGAAGACACATTGAAAGTGTGGGCGATGAAGTCGAGAAATCTTCAGAAATCTTTAGACTCGGCTTCTATCACACACTTGCATCAACGCTTATGAGCTGAAACTTTTTGGCTTTTATTCATCTGCTTCACTTGCAAGTTGCAACTTATGCCTTTGTCAGCATCTTTTGATGCGACTTGGCTTGAATTATTACGCAACCGAACCATAACCACACATCCAACTCCAACCATCATGTTTTAATGCAATTGTAAAATGACTGGTGTAACAAGTATTAGGTGCCCTGACTTCCTGTTTATAAAATTGTGCTATGCAAATTTGTGGTTGTAGAGCTTTCAGAAGCAACCTAGAGTACAATCTAATATTTTTGCAGAATCGGAGATTATGGAAAAAAGGCCAATCATCTTGAATAAGGAACAAACAAAGGCAACTATCATTAATCATAAACTTCAGCAACAACGTGCATCCCATTTACAAGCCAAATACTGAGAAAAGAAAAACACACTGATTCAAACCAGCATACAGTCTTATGATGTTCAGTTTCACGACACAATATAGGATGATACTAGCAGGTTTTTCCGGCACCGACACTTTGGAGAATATCAACTGTCACGACAGTTAAAAACCATGAAGCTTGATCTGCTCCTTCTTCACTATACCCGCCTGTTTCAACCAAATCAAGCGTGTTAAATATCAGAGGTTAAACAACAGGATCCAAATGATGAGAAGGCTAAAACAACTGATTCTATCAGATGCATATGGTTACCAGATGCCTGGTTTTGTATGAGATGAGCATAATTTAACATTAAAAACAAGGATGTGTAGCATAAAATTTAATCTACCAAGCTAGAATAAGTGAGCTGTGTACAAGAGGGAAAAAGCACGAAATCAAATGGCTTATAAAGAACAGCTTGAAAGCCACACCTGAATAAGGAACTCCGAGACTTTCTTACGCTGATCCCCTTGGAGCTGAATGACCTTCAAACACAGAAAGACGGATCAGACCAACCATAATCTACTAATTACAATAGCAATCCAACAAGGTGAGATAAAAAAACAGCATACCTGGCCTAGCTCTGGGTCTTGCACAACGGTACCATTGCAACAGAAGTCCTTCTTGAGGTCCTTGAGAATCTTGTTGTAGCTAAACTCCTTGTTCAAACCCTGCACAGTTGTCAGGCTTTTCCTACCATTGCGCTGCTGAACACGAATGTGGACATACTCCTTTGTCCCAGCCCCCGAGTTGTCAGCATTTGCCTCAGCAAAAGGATCTGCTCAAACATCAGATAAATACATCAAAAATCACTTCATACAGACTCCAAATTCAGCACACGTGTAAATCCAAAGATCTACATTTAAAGCATACCAAAAGCAGCAACTGGAGTTTGCAGATCGAGGTCAGACATGAAACTTTGATTCTTGGTAGAAAGACTCGTAACAGATTCCGCACTAACTCAGAGGCTCAGACCTGTTCATCAAAGCGAAGTACATGCATAATCAATAGCAAGCCATAATTGTAACCAAATCTCACATGCAGCTGTGTCATATTTGCTAACTGGTAAAATAAGATTCACAAATACAACATAAAGGACATAACAGATATTCTTTCTCACTCCAAACAATAGATAAACAGTCAAACATGTTAACCTCACGATTAAAACTCTTCAAACCTACTCAACACAAAGATTCAATCTTTAACAGTCATCCAATTAAACACAACTAAATCTCAAAATCTTGATGACACAAAAAAACCCTAATCATATCAAGAAATTCAATCCCCACTATATAATTCACAAGTATGCAAAACACCCTAAGAAGTTTCAACATAGTAGAGCAATATTAGATTACAAACAATCTTAATTCAATACTAGTAGAGCAGTAATCTAAACCACAAATATAAACCCGAATTACATCAAGGAAATCAATCCACAAGTAATTCACCATCACACAAACCAAAATCACGCATATGTTACGAACAATCAACTAATAAACAGTCTAAACTGCAGAAATTCAAGCACCACACGAACGTAAAACAATAAGTTCAGCTTAATTAACGGCTAGGCAATTAATCAAATTCAACCACAAACAAAACGGATCCCTAAAAAAACAAGAAAAAAACCCTAGCACAATCAAAACACATAATCCATAATCAGGTACAAGGAGCTGGAATTTCACAGATCTAACAGGACCGGAGATCGGAAGGGGGATTGGAGAAGTACCTGATCCAAGGAGCTTTGGGGTATGGTTCGGGTTCGGGTCCGATCTCTGCGTGAAACGGAGCAAACCCCAAAATACGGATAAGTCTGAGCAGGTGGAGGAGAAAATCGAAGCAAGTCAGTGCACATCAGATGGAGGCGGATCTCGTGTTATTATAGAAGGACCGCCCAGGTGGGGCCCGCGATTTCGGGTGGTGAGAAAATTACGATAAGAAGCTTGCTGAGTAGCCCTGTGGAGTCGTGTAGCGGTGTATAGTTTGGTAAATTCACACAGTTAATATTAGTATATCTACTCGGAGACTATTACAAAAAGTTTAATTAGTTTGTGGTCCTCTTACTTATCCTCCGACTCTTTATAGTCCCAAATGTTTGGTCCCATATCAATAAGTGGTGGTTTTCACTTTTCAGAGGGGTTATTGTGAAATCGTACTTTTTGCAAAATTGATTTTGTGATCATTATATTTCTAGATAATTACCAACGTCGCCATATTTTTAAATGCTAGCTTTTTATATCATTTCATCATACAGTTTTTCAGTCAAAACTCATTCAACAGAATTTAAATCAACCATGTATCAATTGTGCAATTAACTGTTGTATTGATCGTAAGATTACGGAGTCGGTTCTTGTTCTGAGGCAAGTGAAGTACCTGTCTCATGCTTCCATTCTGCATAGGTCTCATTATCAGCCCATGATTTAACAGTTCAAAATTGGATTACTTTTGATTTTATGATTTTCACTAATATCTCTTAATATATTTCTAAGATGAAAAAGAAAAAATGTTCAAAACAATAAGGATTTCAAAAAATTTAATATAAAATATATTATTATTTAGAGTTAAGTGCTAAAATAGTCATGATTTTAGACTGAAAGTGTCAATATAACTTGCAATCTCAAAAAGTGCCAATATAACCTGTGATCGTGTTGACTTTTTGGTCAACAATCAGATTGTCGGATTTTCTTGAAGAGACCGATTTGGCCTTGTTTTAAAAATTGAAAAAAAACATAAAAACACGAAAAGATCGATTTGCCATTAGCCTATTTTCCCATTTTCTTCTATTCTCTTTTTCTATAGCATGTTCCCATTCTCGCTCAAACCCTTCTCCTCCTTCCTTTGGACGCACAAAACCCAAGAACCATCTTTCTTCCCCACCAATCGTTGCCACCGTTGGAAGCTCCTCTCGTCGTCACCGCTTTCACCTTGGCCTTGCCGTTGGCATTTACGAGACTCCAGCTCAAACTCATCTTCTTCTTCCCCTAGAAGCAAAAAATCCAAGAACCGTCCTCCTTCCCCAACGTTGCCACCCCGAAGCTCTCCTTGTCGTCGTTTCACCTCGGCCTTGCCGTCTCTGTTTTCACCTTGGGTTTTTCATCAAAACCCTCATTTTCTTTCCCTGTGAATCAGCAATGGTGAATTGGCGAAATTGTTTCCGGGCAAGGTCGAGGGTGAGGCCAGTAATAGCTGCTGCAGCAGTGCTGCCAGATCAGCCAGAGCTAGAGACTCGGTGGCATCGCGAGGACGGTCGTCGACGAACACCGGTGTTGCTCAGCTCAAGTGGTGGTGGAGATATCGCGGCTTGGCGAGTTAGGGTCTCTCCGCCAAGCAACCACTAGGCCGTGCAGGAATCGTATGGGCTGGAGGAGCTCGCCTCGCCGCCACCAGTAAAGCTAGAGGAGCAATGACCTTCAGCACCACCATCGGACCCTTGGAATTCCTCGATAAGCGAGCCTTCAGTGGCCAAAGTGACGGAGTAGGTCGAGTGGAGGGTAGGGTGACGGTTTGTGGTGAAGAAAGTGGGAGAGGTGCGGCGAGCTAGCTGGAGGTGGGTAGGGTGGTTTCAGGCTGGATTGGGGTGATGTTGGACTAGCTGGTGGCGGGTTAGGGTGAGGTGGCAGCGGCGACGGGCAGGAGGGAGCCGATGGTTGTTCGGTGGTGGAAGTGGTGAATCGAGGAATGTGGGGGTGGTTGTGCGGTGGTGAGAATATGCTGGCAGTGGTAAAACACGACGGAGGAAGAAATGAAGCAGGCGGAGTGGGAGGAGGAAAAAAGGGAGGTCAACATACATAGGTCCCAGAAGGGAGGGGTATTTCGGGGATAAGAATTTTATATTTAAGGTCAAGGGTATTTTAGTCATTTCTATTTTTCCTCTTTGCCAGAATTTAGAGTCAATGCCGGAAAGAGGGATTTTGGGTATATCGACACAAATGTGCCCAAAGTTAGGGTTTGATTGACACATACAACAAGAACTCAGGGTTATTTTGGCATTTTCTGAGATTGCAGGGCTATATTGGCACTTTCAGTTTAAAGTTAGGGTTATAAATGTAAATATCACTATTATTTATATATCAGTAAAAATTTACGATCAACATTCAGCGTAATTAAGAGTACAATTAGATTTGGGACAACTATATCTATAGCAATATTATTTAAAAACATATAACGAGTTGGTTGAGCATAACACGTGGCTTTGATTTCATTAGTGAAACTTGAGAAGTTACGGGTCAAACGGTGTAAATTAGGGTTGTTCAAAAAAACTGAAAAATCGATAATCAGTCAAAATTGAACCGATATTTAGTTCAGTTTATCGGTTAATTGGTTAATCAGTTAATATCGATTACGGTTATATGGTTATGTAGGTTAATCGATTCCTTTAAAGGTTTTATTATTTAGTAATCGGTCTAACCGGATAACCGGTAAGAGATATTATGGTACATTAATTAATTTCAACCCCAATATTTAATTTATTAAACTTAGGGCATTGATCACGAACCCAATAAAAAAAGATTAAATTACTAAACCAAATGAACTTATTCTTTAAATTCTAAATTATTAGCACATACTCCATTCGTCCCAAAATTATTGGCCTATTTACTTTTTCACGGTCTTTAATGACCATGTTTGACCGTCAATATCTCTAGTTACATATAATAATTTCGCATAAAAATTTGATATTTAGAAAATAAACGTTAAGATGAATCTAACAATATCTCACGTGATATTTTTATTGTAGATATATAAATTGATATTTTGGATCAAAATTTACCAAGTTTGACTTATAAAACAAATAGGCCAATAATTATGGGATAGAGGGAGTATATCTTTAAATAATAATTATGCACAAAGCAAATAATTATGCAAACAAAAGTCGATATAGCTTATAATTGTGCCAAATACTAATAATTATCGACGGGCTACAGTTTTAATATTAATTCAAAAAATTATTCAAATCATGCGCAACACAATTATCCAATTCCTAATTTTTTAGGTTTTATTATAAGTTTTGCGACTCTAACTACTAATCAATATACATATGGATTTATATTTTAATTTTAAATGAATGACATATATGGTAACTGGTAATAACCGACACATCAACCAAAACCGATACTAATCGAATCAGTAAAACTGACAACATCATCGGTCGATTATTTGATTCCTTATGAAATTTTATAAATCGGTAGAAATCAAAATCGACTAACCGATAAATTGACCTATTGAACATCCCTAGGTGTAGTATAGGAAAGATCAGCCTAGTCATCCTCAAAATCCAAAAGGTTTGAAAATTTTAACTGACAAAAAGTGAACTTTTACTAAGCTGAAGAGATCATATACTCCATCCGATCTATTAACATTAGCGGATTTTTTTGTTTTTAAATAATGACCCCTTTCTTTTTCGGCAAAGTTTAAGTTTTCATTCAATCAATTTATTTTTTCATAAATAATGTGTCATTTTATTTATGGACAATCTAAGAAATCAGAGGGAGTAAGCAGTAATGTCTCAACTTGAAAAGAAAGGTAAGATGCTAAACTTCCCAAGGACCCTGTCGAAAAGGGGTATTGTTATTTCACGCCCTGTATTTTATTGTATACGTCATGTATATATACTTTATAAATATAAAATATATTTAAATGAAAAAATTAAATGAAAAGTTTAATTTAAAACTTTAAAAAAACATGAATTATTAGTGGTGACAGGATAGAGACTGCCTTCGGCGCCAGGTGGTGGCCATCGACTTTCCGGTGGTGGTCCGGCCAATTTCCGGCCAATTTCCAATCAATTTCCAGCCAAATTTCGGCCACAGACCAGCCAAATTCTAGCGAGTGATGGTTCTCATTGTATGGTTCGCATCACAATTTTGTACTTGTGTCTCGCATCACATGGTTCGCATCTATGCTTCTCATTGATCCAAGTGTGAAACACAAGGCAAATAACCAAATGCAAGTCATAAGATGAAAGTCATGCGATGTGAGTCACATGTACAAGAATCATACGATGAGAACCATCGCTCGCCGAAATTTGGCCTGAGTTCGGCCGAACATTGGCTTGAATCTGATCGGAAACTAGTCAGACCACCGCCGGAAAATTGTCGAACCCACCTGCCATTGTCGGATCACCTCCGACGACTGCTGCCCTGCCACTGCTAATAAATTATATTTTTAAAATTTTAAATTAAAATTTTTATTTGAAGTTATTTTATTTTATTTTAAATTTTAATATATTTTATATTTATATGGTATATATAGGGCATATACAGTTAACTACATGGCGCGAAATAGCAAGATATGCCAAACCTTGCTAGAGCCCAAGAACAAGAGGGTAGCCCATTATACATAAATCGGACTTAACAAAGCTGCTACTTATTTCACGTACGTTCCACAAGTGAGATTTGAGACGCAACACAGGATAATTCGTTCCATTTCTAAAATTACAATCACTGACATGGTGACATCATATTTTGACAAATTGTACCAAACTCTTAGACGGTGATTTCATACCAAATCACCAATCTTCACATCACTTGAGCAATGTAGATAAGGATCAAGAGAGAGCATGGCAAAAGGAAGAAGCAATTGCTCTTCAAAACAGGACATCTGTAGTAAGCAAACAAAGGCCACGACGCATCAAGATCCGCCCTCCACGTTTCCAACATGCGCGAGACTCCGCCTGAATAAGAACTGACAGCCGACACGAGAACTCACCACAGTATCTCCTTCGCACCTATGGCTAATAATAAGCTGTTAATGACGACGATCTCCGTCCCTTGTTTTCTCATCTTCGCTTTCCTACTCCACCTCCCCGCCGCAGCAGCAACCGATAACCACCTCGCATCCGGTCAATGCGAGCCGCGCAATCTCCATGGCTGCAGGTTTTACTTATCCAGCTTTCGCAACAAGGTTGTTGCTGATCAAACTGGCTTCAACTTCAACCCGTTCTACGACCAGCTGGAGAAGCAGAAGCTGAGCGATTGCTGCGACGAGTTGCAGGGGATGGATCGAGAATGCCGGTGCCTCGCTATTAACGAGATAGCAAGAGAGCACATTCAGAATCAGTGCGATCATGATCAGCAGATGGGCGTTGTTAGGGCAGCAATCAACCTTGCTGAGAGATGCCACCTTCAACCCCGCTTCTGCCTCGTGTTCTTCACCGAGTCGAGAAGCATATGCTAGCATGAACATGAGATCTTGTACTCAACTGCATCTATGAATTGAAAGAAAGCCCTTTTAATTATGTTCGTGTTAAATATTCTGCTCATTTCAGCATTAAGAACGTGTTTAAATATCCTGCTCGTTTCAGGAATCAAAACATGCTCAAGAACAAATTTTGATACGGAAGATGGAACAAAGAAAGAAACTTTATTAACATTGAGATTGTTTCAACACCACCATAGATCCCATACACAAAAGCTTAAAACATAAAAACACCACCGCCAATCCCATCAAACAAGAAAACACTAGAAATTGTTCCAAATCCAAACACTTCCATAGCAAAGCCAACAATGAGACATTCAGAAACCACCACGGAGACGGAGGACGAGGTGAAGGGTGGACTCCTTCTGGATGTTGTAGTCAGCCAGAGTACGGCCATCTTCAAGCTGCTTACCAGCAAAGATCAGCCTCTGCTGGTCCGGCGGGATCCCTTCCTTGTCCTGGATCTTCGACTTCACATTGTCAATGGTGTCGCTGCTCTCGACCTCCAGGGTGATGGTCTTTCCAGTCAGCGTCTTGACAAAAATCTGCATTCCTCCCC
>JAULKM010000011.1:1515020-1531232 GCA_032355605.1 Rubia tinctorum | reverse complement strand
CTCTCTCCACTTAATTCTGCAAGCGGTCCTAGTGTTCGGAAGTAGCTATTTTATGAACTAATTTTGTATTAAGACTATGTTATTAGTTAATATTAATTTTGTAATATGACTTTTGAATTGGATGGATTTTAAAAAAAAAATGTAAAATCCCCCACATTTTCGTCTAGTTCCGCCACTGAATGAAGGGGAGAAGAGGGACTGAGCACGCTTTTGGTGATTTGCAGATTTTGTTAGTTGTTAGATGAATCTCCAATATTTTCTCTCTGTAATTCTTGTTGTTCTTCTCTAGTTTTCCAAATTACCTTTCCTTCTAGCTCGTTTCTGCCCATTCTATTCCTTTTTTGTACTGATAATTCCCAAAATCAATAATTTTTTTTTTACAGTTTTATACTTCTTGGAAGTTTAGCTCGTGACAATTGGTATCAAAGCCTTTGAATCCTCAGCAAAAATGGTGGATAACACTCGGATGAAAGGGTTGGAGTCTCGGATTAATGACATAGCTTAAGAAGTGAAGCATCAATTTAAGGTGAACAATGTCCAGATGTATCAAGCAATTGATGAGAAATACATGATTTTGAGTTCTGACATTGAGGAGAAGGTGTGAAGGATGATTGATGTGAAGATGGAGGCACAACTAGACCATATCCGGAGAGCTCAAGGTGTTCAGATGAAGGAGACTTAAGTCATGAATGAATTGATGTCCAAGCTAGTAATGTAGAATGGGGCAAAAAAGAAGACCGCAACCCTGTAAGTTGGGATTTCTTATTCAACAAAGTATCACACCACGCCAGATCTGAAGAGCATAAAGGAATTTGAATAGCAACACCTATTTAGAAGGAATCATAATGATCAGGAGACAACCGGAGATTGGAGGGAGATGATAGGGCGTATCACTGGAATTGGTCAACCAAAAATTGAGCTGCCATTGTTTTCAGGTGATAAGCCTAAAGAATTGATTCGAAAATGTGAACGATTCTTTCACTATTTTCATATCAGAGAAGCTCATAAAGTGGAAGCAGTGGAGATTTACCTGGAAAGAAGAGCTGAGGTATGGTTTCAAAGTGTGAAACGTACTAAAAGGTTTTGGGAATGGGATGATTTTGAGGAAGCTACGATGAGGAGGTTTTCTGATCTTGGAGGAAAAGACCCGGTGGAGGAATTCAACAAGCTCTATCAAAGAGGCACGGTCCGGGCCTATCAGGAGCAGTTAGAGGATCTGAGATCAGTAATACTGAGTAAGTATCCTTATCTCTCTGAATCCTACTTTATCTCTAGATTTTTAGCGGTTTGAAAGAAGAGATTAAACTAATGATTAGGATGTTAAAACCCTCAATGTTTCAAGAGACTATAGATTTGCAATTCTGCAAGAGCAAAACATAGAAATACTGAACAGGAGGCCTAAACTGTTTGCTGGTGTAGTGTCTAATGTTCCTAATGTGCTTAAGAAAGATGACAAGGCTGAAAAGAAATATGGAATAGAAGGTGTTAGAAGATTATCACCATAGGAGATTCAGTTCAGAAAGGATAACCAATTATGTTTTAAGTGTGGTGATCGTTTTAGCCTGGGGCATAGATGCAGGTTTAAACAACTGAGTTTTATAAATTCTAAAGAACAAGGTGATGTAGATGAGGATGTATTGGTGGTGGAAATAGAATATGAGCATGAATGTGTGGAGGAGGAACCTGAACAACTGAAACTTATCATATTGGAAGTGTGAATATGATCAATGCTATCACCGTTTATGACTGGTTAGAAGGAAGAAAAATTAGTGCATTGCTTGATACTGGTAGTAATGACTCTTTTATTGATCCTGGAATCATGTATGAGGTTGGATTAAGACAGATACCCTCCAGACCATTTGTTGTTACTGTGACTGATGGTTCATAGGTCAGGGGGTCTACTTTCTGTTCCAAAGTTTTAAGGCAAATGCAGGGACACAAATTTTGTTATGATTCAAGAGTAATGCCTTTGGGAGAGCTTTATATGATTCTTGGGGTAGACTGGATGAGAATTTTTAGTCCAATAACATTTGACTTTGCTGAGAAGCGCATTTCATTTTCTAATGAGGGTAGAATTTGGACATTGCAAGGGAATGGTAATGAGGTTGTAATGAAGTTGATCAGAGGGCAGCAGGCTAGACAGTGGAGTGAATACAAGAAGAGAAGGCTTTGTCACTAAAAATGAAAGATTCAGATGAGTTTATTGTGCCAGTGGAAGAGCAGATGATATGCAAGAAAATCAGGGTTATTTCTGAGCATTTGGGAGTGCAGCAGAATATGTCAGAGAATCAGAAAAAGCAGCAGACCATAACAGAATATAAGGAGGAAATGCCAGTACAGGTGCAGAATATCCTTGAGAATTTTGCTGATGTCTTTGAATCGCAAACAACATTACCTCACGTTAGAATTACAGATCATCAGATATCTCTAAAAGGTGGTTCTGAGCCTTTTAAATGCAGGTCTTAAAGGTATGCTCATGCCCACAAGGATGAGATTGAAAGGCAAATTGAGGAGATGAAGATAAGTAAGATCATACAAGATAGCACCAATCCATTTTCCTCCCCAGTAATTTTAGTCAAAAAAGAAGGATGACATTTGGAGGATGTGCATAGACTATATAAGACTTAATGACATCACAATAAAGGATAAGTTTACCATTCCCATTATTGATGAATTGGTGGATGAGTTGAATGGAGCAAATTATTTCACAAAACTAGATTTGAGATCAGGGTACCATCAGGTTAGAGTCAGAAAGGAGGATGTTCCTAAAACTGCATTCCAAACTCACAATGACCATTATGAATTTCTTGTTATGCCTTTTGGGCTTACTAATGTCCCAACTACATATCAATATTTAATGAACACAGTTTTCAAAGATTACTTGTGGAAGTTTGGTTTAGTCTTCTTTGATGACATATTGATATACATCAGTAGTTTGGAAGAACATTGCAGTCATATTCAGATAGTTTTGCAGCAGATGAGAAAACGTCAATATTATGTAAAGAAAATCAAATGTGCATTTGTACAACCTCAGGTTGATTATTTAGAACATACAATTTCAGGAGCTGGAGTTTCAATGGATAAACAAAAAATAGAATGTACTATCCAGTGGCCTAAACCAGTAACAATGAAGCAATTGAAGGGGTTTTCTTGGGCTGACAGGTTATTATAGAAGATTCATCTCATCACATGGCATAATTTGCAGACTACTACATGATTTGTTAAGGAACGACTCCTTTAAGTGGAATGATAAGGCTGATCAAGCTTTTGAACAGCTGAAAAAGTCAATTACCACTGCACCAATTTTGAGCCTACCGGATTTCAGTAAACCTTTTGTGGTGGGAACAGATGTCAGTGCTCAGGGTATGAGAGCTGCACTCATGCAATCTTAGAGACCTATAACTTGAGTAAGTCTTTTTGTGAGAAAAATAAAGGCCTTTCTACCTATGAAAATGAACTATTGGCATTAGTAATGGCAGTAGAAAAGTGGAAACACTACTTGATGGGAAATCATATCATTATTAAGACTGATCATCAGTTTTTGAAGTACCTTGTGGATAAAAAATTAACCAGATCCCTGCAACACAAATGGTTTACCAAATTATTCGGTTTTAGCTTTGAAATACAATATAAAAAAGGGAATGAAAATGTGGTAGCAGATGCTTTATCCAGGTTTTCTAAAAAAGTAACAGAAAGGCTTAATTCAGAAGCAATGGATCCCTTAGCTCAAACTCAGTCAGAGGCAAGTTCCACCTCGGGAGCTGTACAGGTTAACCAGAACCACAGTAAATTGAGGGTTATTTCTTCTGCACACCCTGGATGGTTGCAACAGATTGGCCTTAGCTATGAAGATGATCAACAGGCACATGACTTGATTGCTCAAGTTACACTAACTCCAAATCCAAATGGACCCTATCAGTTTGTGAATGAGTGTTGAAGAAGGGAAAGAAATTATATGTTGGAAAATCATGAGATAGCAGACAGTAGATTATCAGCACTATGCATGCATCTGTATTGGGAGGTTATTCTGGTCAGTTGGCAACACAGAAGAGAATTGAAACAGTTTTCTTTTGGCCTGGACTCAGAAAGGAAGTGGAGAAGTTTGTGAAAGAGTGCATTGTGTGTCAGCAAAACAAAGGAGATCATTTCCATCCTTTAGGGTTACTGCAGCCTCTGCCAATTCCTACTCAGAATTGGAGACAAATCACCATGGACTTCATAGAGAAATTACCATCATCACAAGGTTATGATATTATTTTTGTGATTGTGGATAGACTGTCAAAATATGCTCATTTTTACCCAGTTTCACACCTTTTTACTGCCCAATCTGTTGCTCGGTTATTTTTGGTTGAATATTATAAATTACATGGCTTACCTGAGACTATTACCAGTGATAGAGACAGTCTTTTTGAGTTATTTCTAGAAGGAGATGTTTGATAAATTGGGAGTTAAACTTCAATTTAGTACTGCTTACCACCCTCAAACTGATGACCAGACAGAAAGGGTGAATCAAGCTCTGGAAACATACTTGAGATGTTTCTCTGGGGATCAACCTAGCATTTGGAAGGATTGGATTGGGGTAGCAGAATGGTGGTACAACACTTCTTTCCATTCTAGTATTAAGATGTCTCCTTATGAAGCAGTATATGGAGCTGCACCAGTTATGATTCCTTTGGGAACCTTTTCTAATGCTATCATACTAGCAACTGCAGATTTGGTGAAACACAAAGAAAGGGTACAAGAAAAGCTTCAACAACATCTGGTCAAGGCTCATGAGAGAATGCGGTTTTATGCTAATCAATACAGACCTGGCAAAGAGTTTAAGGTGGGAGATTGGGTGTTTTTTAAACTGTAAAAGTATAAGCAAGTTTCTATGACAAGTAAACATCAGATCAAGTTAGCTCCCAGATTCTATGGCCCTTTCCTGATCGAAGCGAGAATTGAAGTTATAGCAAATAAACTACAGTTTCCGGTTAGTTCTAAAATCCATCCCGTGTTTCATATATCTTTACTGAAGCAATACATTGGAGCTTTGCCAACTAGTATTAATCATATTCCTCCTGAAGATACTGTGGAGATTCCTTTGTTGAAAACTAAATACATTAAGGAGAAAAGATTGTTGAACAGAGATGACCAAGAGGTGGTGCAGTGGTTAATCGTTTGGTTAGGATTGCCAGTAGAGGACGCTTCATGAGAAGACAATACGTTTCAAAATCAGTTTCCGAAATTTTAGTACTGAGCAAGCAGTTTTAATGGGAGAAAGTCATTTTTCTGATCAACACTTGAGGTCAAGTGTTAGTTTAACAGGCAGGGATTGTCATGATCAGCCCAAATGAAGAATGGTATATTGGGAATTTCCATGTACCTCAACTGTTCAGATGGTTGCAACGGCTCTATAAAGATATCTGTTTTGACCATAGATGAGCTAAGGAGTTGCAGTTAGCCAAGTGGGAGCGGGGATATAAACGAAGGGGAGAAGAGGGACTGAGCATGCTTTTGGTGATTTGCAGATTCCGTTAGTTGTTAGATGAATCCCCAATTTTCTCTCTCTGTAATTCTTCTTGTTCTTCTCTAGTTTTCCAGATTCCCTTTCCTTCTCACTCGTTTATGCCCATTCTATTCCTTTTCTGTACTGATAATTACCAAAATCAATGAACATTTTACAGTTTTATCCTTCTTGGAAGTTTAGCTCGTGACAATACATTGCAAAAGACGATCCAGCCCACGGTCGTTCCGAAGCCCAACAACAATTTGATCCAAAAACACAAGACTCTGTCTCTCTCTCTATCTCCTTAATTACTCCGATCTCCCTCACTACACCGCTACACAGAGTGAAGTCGTAGCAGCTGCCGGAAACCACCCCGAAACAAAATCCCAGATCCGATGGCTCCCGTCGCACCGAGATCCGGTGACGCCATTTTTGCGAGCGTAGACCGAGTGGTACGTCAAACTTACTGCAAATGAATTTCCTCAGTTTCGTTCACCGTTTCATTTAGCTGAAAAAAGTAATAAACCACGGATTTGAATGAGATTTGTGCAGAATGCAGAGCTCTTTACTCTTACTTACGGCGCAATCGTCCGCCAGTTGCTCACGGATCTGGAAGAGGTGGAGGAAGTTAACAAACAGCTCGATCAGATGTAATTACTGATCATTTCACCTATTTGAATTTGTTTCATTGTATTAAGCAGTATGTATTTGAAAATGTTTGTATGCAAGTGATTAGGATTTTTTTATTCATTTGATTGCAGGGGATATAATATTGGTATTCGGCTGATTGATGAGTTCCTTGCGAAATCCAATGTTTCTAGATGCATTGATTTCAAAGAAACTGCTGATGTCATCGCCAAGGTCCGCATTGATGCTGTTTCATTCCCTCGACTTTCTGTTTTAAGCGTGTTGCATTTGATATTTTTGAATGTCTAATGCTCTGCATTTTATCATGTTCTAAGATATGTGTTAGGTTGATACACACAATTAGATGATGCATATGGTGTGGTTTAAAAATAGCTTTTGCAACGTACTGTCAACCTAACACTCTAGGTAGTAAGTTAGCTGTATAGATAAACAAAGTTAATTGTCTTAAACTCTTAGTAAATAAGCGTAAAATGGAAAGTGTGCATTAAGAATGGTGACGGTAATGTTCCCTTCTCATTCTAAAAATCACTCGTGGTACAATTTCATCTGATGAGATATTTCTCTTCGCCATTGTGCTTGTACTGCATTAGAAATTTAGCTCGCTGTAACTGAACCATGTTAAGAATATTGCTAAAAAGCTTCATTTTCTCATGGTTCTGTGTGCTCTATATGTGGCTTTCAGGGAATTGATTTTTTTTTTTGTGTGAGGGGAGGTAATATAGAAACTCTTTAGAGTGTTCAGTTGACCAACAAGGTCCGATTTATTTGTTTCATTCCTCTTGATTTTCTGTTTGAAGTGTGTTGTATTTCGACTGATATGAATGTCTTATGCTCTGCAATTCATCGTAGAGTTTGGTCAATAGAATTAATACACGTAGTATATGATCATGCCACGATGTTGACTAATGTTTTACTCGGAGTGTCAATTTAAAGCACATTTTACCTATAGGTTAAGCTAGCTATTGATGAAAAAAGTTAATTGATCACGTCTTAGTGAAAAAGCATAAAATGAAAACCATGATTTATTAAAAAATGAAGGTAAGGTGCTTGTGTTATCCTGTAATATACAATTCTATCTGATTAGATTTTCTCTCTCCACCTTTGTGGTTGTAGTGGTTTAGAAATTTAGTTGCTGAAGCCTTAATTTGTCAAGCATATTGCTATGCAGCTTAATTTTCTTATGATTCTTGCATGGTGAGATGTATATAGAACCTTTGAAGTTGAGAAACCCCTTATCGTGCTAAGTTGATCCACAGAGTTTCTGGCATTACAGGTTGCTTTCAAAATGTTCCTAGGGGTCAATGCAACTGTGGCTAATTGGGATACTGAAGGTACGACATGCAGTTTGATCCTGGAAGATAACCCTTTGGTGGATTTTGTTGAACTTCCTGACACCTGTCAAGGCCTGTACTACTGTAACATCTTGAGTGGAGTCATCAGAGGAGCTTTGGAGATGGTTAGTTCCGCTTTTTATTGACATTTCAATTCTTCTTATGCCAATATTTTCAGGCTTGTGGCTGTTATATTAGTTCTGGGTTTATTTGGGCATGTCTTCATTGTTTATGAGTACTAACTCAATGTGGGGACATTTTTGGGTTTGGTTTCTGATTCACTGATCAAAATCCGACTAAATTCGGCATGGCAGTTATTTTGGATGCATAAATTTACAACTTTAACGAGTAGAAGAGGTCCCAGCTTCAGTGATTTGGTATATCATCCATGCTGCTCCTCTTCTCTCCTCTCTAACTCAGTGTCAAGTCTTCTGATAAGTTCATGAACTCTTCTTGCATCTTCTTCTCATGTTCAAACACAACCTTGTGCACCATCCATCAGTCTCTCCATGCATTTCTCATGTTTACTAATGCATTTTGCAGTAATGAATGAATACAAAATTTTAAAAAAAATTGTTGGTGTTACACAATGGATGAGCTTAGTAGCTGTTATTGTTACACACAATGAACATTTCTAGAGTCTAAAATCTTTTGGTGGATCTAGATTGCATTTCTGAACTATGCTGAACTCAAGTCTGTTTGTGTTTCACACACCTCGAGCTGTTTCTACTCTCATAAAACAAAATGCTAAGCTGTTTCTGTCACTTGTGATAAGATCCCTCCAACTTTTCTTCAAAGAGAAATGTTAATATGAAATCTGAGTGTGATGGATACGTCATCTTGTGTTCCTGACCCGATTAATTCTCCCTGTCCGACACGGTTCAGGTGTCTATGAAGACTGAAGTCACCTGGATTAGAGATATGCTTCGTGGGGATGACGTGTTTGAGATGCAGTTAAAACTCCTGAAGCAAGTTCCTGAAGAATACCCTTACAAGGACGACGAGTAACATGCTACTTTCTCCTTGAATTTATGTAAATATGACATTGTATGTCATTTGTCCTCTGCCATTTCCCTTCAGCTTTAAAGTCTCACGTGTGAGGCCGCCTTAATTTCAGAGGTTTTATAGAGCTAGAATCTTTTTTCATATGCTGGAAACAAACTGTGGCTTCAAACTTATTATGTCTTAGTGTCCTACTTTAGTGTTTTTATAGCGACAAAGACATGTTAGTGTGGTCAACTCTGTGGAACACACATGCTTGTTTACGCGGTGTTAGAAGCAAGACTTTCAATTATGATTTTATTACTAAAAGTTAAGCCGTGTTAATTAGGATGACACCATGCGTTTCTCCATACCTTTTTCTTTTTCTGATCTAGTGCATCTCCTTACTTATTTTCACATAATTTTATCTGTCTCATCACCCATACGATTTAAAAATTATTTTATTTTGTAACGTTTTAAATAAAGTTTACCCTCTTTCCATCACCCATTTAGTTTTTCAAACTCATTATACTCACCTCACCCATGTATTTATAGCCTCAAAGACTCATTTTTAATGATTAATATTTGATTAATATTCACAAAAAAATATTAGTAAGATAAGACCATTGTGAATAAATGGTAGTTCATTATATAGATATTAAATTAGTGAGTATATAATGTGTTTAGTGATGCAGGGCGGGAATGAAACACGTGTTAAGTAATATCCACGCTAAATTTACTATTCATGATGAATATCATTACAATCTCCATACTCACTATAATGGGATACGCTATCACTAAAATCCCTGGTTTCATTTAACGTAACTGCTTTCAGTTCAAATATTTTTAATTTAATAAATTTAATTTAATTATTGCTATTTTTCATTTGAGATCAGATAAAAAGAGCACAACTTGAACTTGGTATCATAATTTTATGTTAGTTAAGGTTTATGATGGATTATATTCTTCCTCAATTTGCTCTGTAACTACTAACCACCTTTCTTTTGTCAACCTGACCGTTCCATGAAATTTGGATTATTTTACTGATGATTAACACATTTTGTCAGCAATTTGAATTTCATACTCAGGCTAAAGCAAAAGGTGGTCTACACGTTACATTGTTCCCCTTTGTAAAAGTTTATAAGAGCCACTGTAATCTTGTTCATTCTCACACTCCATTTCAAATTTTCGAATACAATCCTCTGCTCCCCACCGGAAAATGTCGGACTACGGCGGCGGCGGCGGCGGCTGCTGCCGGTGCTGCTGCAGCTTCATCTTCACCTCCGGCCTCACAGCTCTATTCCTGTGGCTGAGTCTCCGCGGCTCCAACCCCTCATGCTCCATTGAAGACTTCTACGTCCACGCCCTCAACGCCTCCGACAACTCCACCGCCGCCAGAGGCAACCACTCGCTCTACTTCGACCTCCGCCTCAAGAACGAGATGAAGGACAAAGGAGTAGGCTACGATGACATCAACCTTACCTTCTTCTACGGCGGCGTTTCGGTGGCGAATTACACGGTGCCTAGGTTCTACCAGGGCCACGGCAAGAAGGCTCGCCGGAAGGAGGCGGTGGAGGCCCGTGGCGTGCCGTGGGCGGCGGCGTATGCGAATGTTTCGAGCGGATCGCCGGTGACTTTCCGGGTGGGGCTGGCGACTAGGGTGAGGTACAAGATTCTGATCTGGTTTACTAAGAGACATGGTATTGTTGTGGCTGCTAATGTAGATGTCAACAGCTCTGGTCGGAAAGTGCACAAGAAGGGGGTCAAACTCAAGTCAGCTTCGCCGGAGCTGATCCGCGGCCGCTTTTTGCTGATGACACTTCCGGTCATGGGTTATTTCCTGCTTTTGTAGATGTAGTTTGGATAATTGGATTGATCCTGCTTTTAGTCAAGTGCACATTAGATCGATCGCATTCTTTGTCTAGATGAACACGAGAGCGTGATATGATCCATATAGTGTGATCTAAGGTTTAGTTGTAGCTGTTGACTTGATTTATCGAATGTTTATATCAGTGTACTTGATTGGTAGAAATGAAGAAAACATCATTGTAGTAAAAAGTTTCTGGTATTGTAAGCAAAATGTGGTATGAATTTGACATGTGATTTCGTCTGAATAACTATGTTCTATCTGCTTCACTATAGTACAAAGTTTCAGGTATGAGGCAGGATCTGAAATGCTTCATTTCACCGAAAAGGCGAATTGCCTCCTTGTGCTTTGACAAGAGAGTGGTATTCGCCGCTGCGCCCCAAGGAAAGCAGGTCCTTATGTGAGCCTTCTTCTACTACCTTTCCTTCTTTGATCACTGCAATAGTGTCTGCTTTCTGGATTGTCGATAGCCGATGAGCTACAACAATGCAGGTTCTTTTCGCCATCAGTTTCTCCAAGGCTTCTTGGACCAGGTTTTCTGACACACTGTCCAGTGCACTGGTTGCTTCATCCAGCAGAAGGATCCTCGGGTTCTTGAGTAAAGCGCGAGCTAATGCGATTCTCTGTTTCTGACCTCCGGATAGCTGGACTCCCCTTTCACCGCAGTAGGTTTGGTATCCATCCTGCATCCCACTGCAAACCAAGAAATTGTAAGTTTAGTTTTCTTTTGCTTTAGCTTAGATTTTTTTGTTTGTGCTGAGAATGGGTAAGAATCGATAGCGTACCTTATGAATTCATGTGCATTAGCCATCTGGGCCGCCTTCATGATCTCAGATTGCTTGGCATTGCTCTTGCCATAAGCGATGTTCTCATAGATGGTTCCACCGAATAAGGTTGGTTCCTGGCTGACCAGAGCTATGTGTTTTCGCAACGATCTCAAGTTGTAGTCCCTCACATCCCTTTGGTCGACACTCACTGACCCCTTGAGGGGATCGTTGAATCGCTCGATCAGTCCTATGATCGTTGATTTACCACATCCGCTTTGCCCAACTAGCGCTACTGTGCTTCCAGCAGCGATTTTCAGGCTCAGTCCCTTGAGAACCATCAGCTCAGGTCTCAATGGATAGGCAAAGTGCACATGCCTTAGCTCAACATGACCCTTAACACTTGTTTTAATCGCGTCGTGTCCAGCTCTTGAAGGGTCTGGATCAATCTCGCTCTCTCTGTCTAGAATTGCTTGAACTGAGCGCACAGCGTTGCTTCCCCTAGATATGTCTTTTGTCATGCTTCCTGCTTCTGCAATGATATAAGCAGTGCCAGAAAGGATTGGAAGAGTTTTTCTGCCGATATTTTCCCGTCTGTCAGGAGCATCCCTCCGTACCAAAACGCTAGAGATGTAGAAGCTGCAGCTAGAAACTGAGAACTGAAGAGGCCAATCCCGGCAAACCATGACTGTCGCGTGCTCTCTTTCCGGGGTCCTTCTAATGTCTGTTTAAAGAGCCCTACTATTCTTTTCTGAGAAGAAAAGGCTGTTATGGTTCTGTGGTTGATTACAGCTTCACTTGCTAGCTGGCTTCCTTCCTTTTGCGCAATCTGCGCTTTCGCAGACATGCTTTTCATGAGAACAGTCCTAGCGTAGAAGCTCCCGATGAGTAATGGCTGAGCAGCCATCATAACTAAAGCTAGCTTCGGTGTCAGGACTAATCCCATTGCATAAGCGAAAGTTGCCCCAAAAAATGCCTGAGCAAGTAGTGACATCCGGTCCCCAACCAGGGAGCGAATCATGCTAGCTTCAGTCGAGAGCCTAGCGCATATTGCAGCACTAGTGTTCTCATCTTGATCAAACCACCGAATCTCAAAAGTCATTAGCTTTTCAAGCAGCTTCTCCCTGACTCTTTTTGTCAAGCGTTCTCCCATGATCGCGAAGCTGTAGTGTTGCAGAACATTGACGCAGAAGTTGAACACTCCAAGGCCGAGGAAGATGAAGGTATAAGTTCTGGCATGCGATTGGATGGCTGATTTATCAGCTTGGAAATAGTTTGATATCACTCCTCCTATGCAATAAGCGTTTATTGGCTGAACCATCCCGGAGCCTATAGCCCCGATGCATCCAAGGAAGGCTCTGCCTGACTCTGGGGCGTTCATTTTCAGTAAGCGCCATTGTGAAGGAGCAGGATAAGCTGTTTGTTCAAAGTGTTCATCTTCGCTGTCATAATCCTCAAATTGTACCGAGTAAGGAGTGGTGGAATAAGGTGCACTCCTGGAAAAGCCTGGACTGAGACCATATTGAGCTGGAGAAACCGGCGCACTTGTTCTTACGCTAAAAGGGCTTGGTGGGATCCTTCTCGAGTAAGGGCTCTGGTTGATATTTTTTTGAAGGTCTTTCCATACGGACTTGTGTCATTGAAATAGTCATAGCTAAGATCAGTGTCATTCTCTGGTGTTTGTGGCTGTGCAGCTCGTGCTTGTTTCTGCAGCTGTACCATTCTGAAGTATTCGCCGCTCATCTGCAAAAGCTCTTCATGGGTTCCTGATTCAGCCACTGTCCCAGATTGCATAACCACGATCCGATCAGCCATTCTGATCGTGGAAAGACGATGCGCTATGACAATTGCAGTCCTTCCCTGAGACGCGTTATCAATGGCCTTCTGCACTTTGCTCTCAGACTGTATCCAGTGCGCTCGTGGCTTCATCCATCAGTAAGATTTTGGGTCCCTTAGCAATGCCCTTGCTATCACTATTATCTGCTTTTGTCCACCTGATAACTGAACTCCAAACTGTCCAACCTGGAGAAATCCATGGTTCAAGAATGTTAGAATAAGCATGATAAAAGTGTTGTAAACCAAATACTGTCTTTTTAGAGCCTTACTTGACTGTCACAGGCTTCGAGTAGCTTAATGATGAAGTCGTGTGCATTCGCCGCTTTGGCTGCATTTTGCACATCCTCTAGAGATGCTCCTTCCTTCCCGAAAAGGATGTTTTCTTTTATGGAAGTTGCAAAGCGGACTGGTTCTTGATTAACCAGCCCCATCTGGGATCTCAACCATTTCAGATGAAGTTTCTTGATTTTGTATCCGTCCAAAAGTATGTCACCTTCTATAGGGTCATAGAACCTCTAATAACGAAACGACAGTCGATTTCCCCAAACCACTGCTCCCAACTAGGCCTACTGTTTTCCCTGGTGGAAACCGGAGATCAATGCCTTGAAGGATAGGCGTGTCGGGCCTAGAAGGGTAGCTAAAATAGACCCCTCAAAACTCGATTTCTCCTCTGACATGCGATAGAGCCTTCCCTTTTCTGTCTTCTGTGTCAATGGTTGGCTCCCGGTCAATCATCTCTGTTATCCTAGTAGCAGCAGCCTTAGCTTCTGTGATCGCGGTGAGATTAGGTAGAGCAGTCAAAATATTTCTGGAGGAACAAAAACAAACGTGTCCATTAGTATTATAAACACAACTCTTATTTTGGGACGAGGAAGAGCAAAATCACCCCATGAGAATGTTGAATCCGGCAACAAAAAATGTCTCCTCCTTTCTCTCCCTTTTTGCTAACTAGGATTGATCCTAACCATGTCTGAAAATCCCAGCTGATGTAAATACCTCCCATGCTCCCAAGCATCAGCCCTCTTGCTAAGCCTTGCTTTATTCCTAGCTGCATAGTGCTCTCCAGAGCCTGGCTGAACTTTTCGACTGTTTGATCCTCGGCTACGTATGAATACACAGTTCTTATCGAAGAAATCGCTTGTTCTGCAATTCCTCCAGCCACACCATATGACTCGATCACATTCATCGCGACATTCATCATGTATGTCCCGAATCCAAGCCCGGGAACAATGAAGGTGAGGGTCAAAGGAAGAGCAGCCAGGGTGATCTTCCAGGATAGCATGAAGGAAACCACGATGCAGAAGAGGAAGGATGATGTGTAGGCCAGGCAATCAGGTATCTATGTTCAGGACACAAAACGCTTTTAGATGTCACATTCAAACTGCGATTTTGCTAGCTCATTTTGTCTGTGGAATTAGAATTTGCTTACCTTCTCACCTATGGTTGTTTGAATTGCATTTGAATCTGCAGAAATGGTGGAAATAACCTGGAAAGTTGTGGAAGAATCAGCGCCTTGTGTATCGAAGAATCCAACATCTTGTCTAAGCACAGATCTCGGGTATTCCAGCCTCATTCGCGAAGTTCGTCTTTCTGCAGTTCTAGCCCAACAAAGCCCCTCCACAAAAGCGAGTTAAAATGAAACAAGCTCTTCAAGGAAAAAAAGGAGGCTACCATAAGATTTATTCAGCATTCTTTCAACATACCACCAAAGGCAGATAACCCTACTCCAATGGCAACATAGAGCAGCCTCAGCGAAAACTGCAAGAATTAGTGGTTCAGGTTACATCTTAATTCTCCTTCAAGATTTGGTACAAACGGAATGTCCTGGTTTGATTACTTACCTTATTGACAACATCCATCGTCAGTTTTGCATTGGGATTCGCGTACGAATTGATGGTGTCACTAAGAATATACATCATCAGAGGAATCTGCAGTCCATCTCCCATGCTACCTAAAGTTCCTAAAGTCATCAGAACTTTGTCCTTTCCATCAGCATACCGAAACATGCCACTGTTGGTGCTTCCCATTTCAGAAGCCTAATCTAGGTATTACTTTCTACAAAATTTATACTGCTTGCTTCTGGCCTTCTGCTTTATGTACACATATCTTTGTCAGAGCAGCTAATCTTGTTGGCGTTTATCCCTTGCATCGTCGTTTATATTATTGAAAACAGCTGCCAACAAAGACAAGCCGGCCGGAGTCTGAACCAGTCTAGACAAACCACTCTTTTTTGTCTGATATTTTCTGCTAGAAAATCCTTCTTACTTCTGCAACCTGCATGATTCTTGTTTGGAGTTGTGGCAGAACTCAATCGGCCAAGGCATCTCTGGCCTTAGATAACATAAAATCCTTAAAACTTTGTCTGCTTAACCATAGCAGTAAACAGAAGTCACAATGTTGTGAAACAATGACAGATTAAAGAATGCATGAAGTTATTCTCAGAATGTCATATTCAGACAGAAGTAACCCTTGGCTCGATACTATTGTTTTGTAACATGGCAGCAGCTTGGCTGGGAATGAATTGTTCAAGTATAGATCCCAAAAAAAAGAATAAAGGAGATTCATTCTCCCAATAAAAAAGAGAGAGGGATATTTATCTCAACTTGATACTCCCTCCGTCCCATAATCATTGGTAGATTTACCTTTTCAAAGTCAAATTTGATTAATTTTGACACTAAATATAAACTAATATATACAATAAATATATCATGTGAATTATTGTTAGATTCAACTTAATATATTTTTTCTTCTAAATATCAAATTTTTATGCGAAAAATCGTGAAAAAGTAAATATGTCAATAATCATGAGAGGGAGAAAGTATAATATTGAATCCTGGATTCATTCACATGATGAGTACAATGTTTAATATAAAGAAACCATCTGTCATTGTTTGGAGAAATTTATACTTCTTTCGGTTTACTAACATTGGTTCAATTAATTTTGACACTTATTTAGAAAAAAAGTAGAATTAATAGTATGGAATGCACTAAAGAGTAAAAAATAATAATTTAGCAAATGAAAACAATATAGAATATTTCAAAAAAATAAATATTTCAAAAAAATAAATAAAGCTAATTTTAAAAAATCATATCAAAAAAATTGGACCATTGATAAAGACCGGAGGGAATACTAATATATCTAGAGTTTTTAGACCTAGCTAGGTATATGTTAGTTTGTACAAATGTCACAACTAAGAATTATACTCCCTCCGTTCAGCTTTGTTTGACACACTTTTTAGTCAACTTTCTTAAGTCATGTTTGACCATAAATTTCATGTAATATATAAGTAGTAATAT
>JAULKM010000011.1:1496546-1509572 GCA_032355605.1 Rubia tinctorum | reverse complement strand
TTAATAAATGGGTTAAATGGATAATGACCTATTGGATAATGGGTTAATTGGGTTTGGATAATGGGTTTATCCAATTAACCCATTTGACGGGCCTATTCCTGTGAAATCTGAAATTTTAAATCCTCCTAAGTAATGGTTGATTCTGAAAAAGAATATGGATCAAACACCTTTTATGGAACTAACGAAGGCTCTAAAAAATTTGAAGCATCCAGTGATGATAAATCTGTAACAGAGCCAGTACGGGTAGCCGAAAAAATAGTTCATCAAATTGAGCATCGCGATTGATGTACCCCTTCTTCGTAAGAGGATCAAGACATTGATAACCCTTGTACTGTGAATTTTAACCCAAAAATATACAAGACATACTCCAAGGGGCCAGTTTATGCGCAACATATGGTCTCAAATACAGAAAAACTCAACAACCAAATGGATGAAAATTGGAGTAGTCAAGCATAGTGCCAAAAATAACTGAGCGAGGAGAATAACCAGATAAAACTGGAGTAGGTAGTCTATTAATGATGTAGACTGCTATCAAAAAAACATCTTACCAAAATGAATGATGAAGGACAGAATTAAAAAGTATCGATAAACCTGTTTTTGTAATATGACGATGCTTCCTCTCCGCGTGACCATTTTTGCTTTGGAGTGTAAGGACATGAAAGATGATGATAAATTCCCTTACACGCAAAATGAGTTCGCATGCGGTGATTCACAAACTCAGTTCCATCATCAATCTGGTAAAATTTTAATGGTGGTAGAAAAATGATTCCCAATAAGTGCTTCAAATTGCATATAAACCTCTACAAAATTAGACTTTAGTTGTAGAGTATATAACCAAGTAAACCGAGAGAAATCATCAATAAAAATGATATAATAAAGTTACCAACACGAGATACAACAGGTAAGGGTCCCCAGAGGTCACAATGAACTAAATTAAGTATGTGTGGTGCGCGTTTTAAATTATCATTAAAATAAAGGCACTTACCTTTAGCCATCTCACAAGAAGTACATAAATGAAGTTTAGACAACAAACTAGTAATTGACAAACTACCATTCTTATTCAAAGATGAAATAACAGAAGAAGGAACATGTCATAGCTCAAATGAGGCTTTGGCTATATTTTAATTAACAAATGAAAATAAAGCAGCACCACCATAATCTAAAATGTAAAGATCTCCTTCACCGTTTCCTCGACCCACGAGCTCATTGGTAACCTTGTTCTGAATAGTGAAACAGGTCTCATCAAAACAAATAACAACATTTAGATCCCTTGTTAACTTGGCAATAGATAATAAATTTTTGGTGATATTTGGAACAACCAAGATATCAAATAAAGTGAGGGAATTAGAAATCTGGGAATTGCTAACGTGGGAAATATGCAAAGAATAACCATTGCCAAAATAAAACAACGATTACCGTTATAAGGAGAAATGCTATCTAGGTTGGAAGATGAAGCAGTCATGTGATTGGTAACACCAGATTCCATGTACCAATCAGGAGTGGCATTCAGTTGCTGATAATGTGGTTGGGTTGTGTCTGCGGAATTAACTTCTTCGCGAGCAACATGTGACAGTTTGTAACAAAATTCAGCAAGATGATCGGAGCAATGACACTACTGGAAAACGTAAGTGGGCCGAAGACCCTGTGGAGGAGCGCCACCGCCAGCTGGCTACAGTTTCCAACCGTAGCCTCTTCCACTGCCGCCCCTCCTTCTCCCAAAACTGCGGCCTCCTCTGCCACGTTTAGCCTGTCCGGGCCCCTGATGAGAAGCAGAAAAAGCAGAGGGTACTGGTCCAAAGGTAGACGAGCGAGCTTTGAGTGAAAGTTCTAAAGCCCCAACATCAGTAACAATAGTGTATAAAGGAGGTAAAGGGTCTTTCACCATTTGAGTAGATGAAAACTGGGACAGTGTATCATTCAAGTCATGACAAAAAACGACAACAATATCCTCATCATGAAGGGGATAACCAACAACACGCAATTCATCAAGTATGTCCTTAAAATGAGAGTAATAATCCTGAACAAACTGGTCATCTTGACAAACCACATATAAATGATCACATAGATAAAGGCAACGAGCAAGAGAATGATTCTGACATTTAGTGTCTAAAACATCTCATACCTTAGCATTAGTGACCATACCATCAACTGCTAACATTGCAGAAGGAGTCAGGGATAAAAAAATAGTTTGGAATAGCTGATTTGTCTGTATCCAAGCATCATAGGCAGAAGTATCCTCAAAATCCTTGTCATCAGATTCCTTGGGAGATAAGCTCGTCGGAGCAGTGGAACACTAAACATAACCATCAACATAACCAATTAATTTGACAGTTCGTAAAACAGAGGTAACGTGAGTACATCAGTGAGAATAGTTAGAACCATCAAAATTGATGGTGATGCAGTTGATCAATGATAGAAGAGTAATGGTCGTCATCGGGAACAGATCCAAGCATAATAGAGAAATCAAATTGCACCAAACACAAAACAGGCTTGTGAATGGCAGTGGACGATTGATTTAATTGTTGTGCAGTGATGGATAAATAGCAGCAGCGGACAGGGGAGGCACGACGAAGAAAATCAGCAGCGCGTGACGTCGGTGGTGCATGATCGAGCGCGATGGTGATCGAAAGAGCAAAGGTGGGTGGGCACGGCCTCGATTGGAAAAATAAGGGAGATTTTTTTTTGGAATTTTAGAGTATAAGCCAGAATATTTTAGATAGACCTGACGGATACCATGATAGAATGTAAAACCCACACCTAATTGTGGTTGTGTGTATTCATACATATAGTAAGTAAAAAAGGTACACAAGATAGGAATATATATATATATAGAAAATGATATATACAAAATTAATCAGAAAATGTATTATTTTTTTAAACTGATTCTAATTCATTTAATATTCTATTACTTCAATAGGCAAATGGTACGCGCGTTGAATTGTCAGGATGCATCCGTCAATTTTTCAATGTCGATTGTTTGTATCTCTCCTAGAAAACTATTACTCCTTCCGTACCACGTCTATTTGCATTTTTATATATTATTCTCTATCAAAATTTGACGGCATATTTGAATAAATATATGAACAACAATACTACCGTGTATGATATTGTTCAATTCATCGTAACAAGTAATTTCTAAATATCAACTTTTTATTTGTCGTTATTATACTTAGGTAAATATATTAATGATCAAACATGTTTCTTAAACAGCGTGATAATTCTATTATTTCAAATATTTGCAATTTAGCCTCTAAAGTTTGAAATTCCTTTTACATTTGACTCTGAATTATAAATTATTATATATTAACCCCACATTTAAGATTATTCTATCTATTACTCCATGGTCTCACCATGAGGCGGTCTCGCATGAGACAGACTTCTCAACCATATATTTGCGATGAGTGTTAATTAGTTGTGATTTAAAGGATATTATTTGTGGAGTATCAATTTTGCGGTGAATATTAATTGTGATCCAAAGGATTAAATGTCTCATGTGAGACGACTAATGGTTAAATCAATCATAAAAAGTGTCATTTCAATAAGTTTTAGGTAAAATTATAATTATCTATACATTAGGTTACATTTTAAAAGTTTATCAAAGTTGTAGGAATTCCGTTGGAATAAATAAAAACTAACAACATCATATATAAAATCAATAAAGATAAAATGTGAAAATTTACGGTGAAATTACATAGTGATTGTTGTGGCATTAGTGAAAATAAAAATATATCAATAATTAGTTGCACCTCATAAAAATGTGATTGGTAATTTAGTCTATTACTAGACTCCATATCATTCATTATGAGTTTCACTATGAATTTTCACTCTCTCTATCATTCATTCCACATCATTCACTATGAATTTCACTATGAATTATAAATATGAATGGATATATTAGTCATTTTTCTAATGTCACATCATTCATTTTGATGTATCACTGCTCTAAACATCTGGGTGGAAGATATTGAGTTTATTTGCAGATCTTCAATGTTTAAATTGCTTTGAAGTGAAACTGAACAGTCTGGAACAAAACTAACAAATGCTAAAATCAAGCACACGATCAGCACTTAAGATTAAGGCTAACTTATTCGTAGAGACTAGGATTTCATTAAACATGAGAGAAGACCAAATAAACTACTGAAAACAGGAAAATAATTCTCATCATAGCTTTGCTGCGAGGAAATCTATGTTTGGATGGGATCAACCAACAAGAGCCTAATAGTGTCTTTAGCCACACGATGAGCATTGGAGTAGCCATCTTCTTTCCTGTACAAAAGATACATAAACCTTGAGAGATTCACAATGATGTCCATCACCAACCTGGGCTTTCCACAAGCACAACCTTCAAGAGATCCTTTATTAGTATCCTTCCATGCATTTGTGAGTTGCTTCTCAAACTCAACAAATGTTTCCTCCCGTGAAGCTCCGTATTCTTGCATGTAACATTCTACCGCGGAAGCGAACTCTCCCCTCTCTTTCTCTGCCTGCATATGTCGACAAAAAACGTTTTTAATCGTTAATACCTTTAGTTTCGTGTGATAACATACGATATATAAAAAGTTGGTTCTAAACTTGTGTAATGATGAATTTGTCAATATTTCATACGATATTATATATAGTGGAAATATATACATGTTAGTGGAAATATATGATATATATCAAACTTTTCTAACTATGATACATATCAAAGTTTTCTAACTATGATATATATATATATCAAATTTTTAGACCGACTAACTATGTCCACATTTTATAATAAAAAAGTAGGATTATATCCAACGTAAAAATGATGTGAAGCTATAAGTTTCTTACAATAGAAATTAACGAGAAATTTGAGATTGAACATGCATGTTTATAATACTATAGGGAACGCATTAATAGTGATCAAGTATATGATCACCTCATAGCCAACCATATCATCCATTAATCTGCAAATCACTCTTGAAGAAGTGAGAATTAGTGGAAGGTTTTGGACCCAATCAAGGGAGTCTTCAGTCACAATATCTCCCAAACAAACCAAGCAATTTGCTGCCAACATTGCATATGTTGTTGTCACTAATGCTACCTTCATGTACTCCTCATATTTTGGGAGGTACCCTTTGTGAAGCCACTCAGCCTCTTCATGGTAGGCTCTCACCAATGTTTTCATCTAAAAATACTCAAAAAAAATATTACACCATTATTTTTTAAAAATAAATAAACATCTCATCAATGTCTTTTTTTTGTTTCAACTCAGCTCAGATCAGCTAAATTCATATAAGTTCGATCGTTACTAGTATTAAATTACGCTACTCAGTTTAGTTCGTGGCGGAACTGAGGGGGTCAAACCGGTGCGGCCGCCCCGACTCAGTTCCGTCTTGACTTTTTGCTTTCTCTAAAAGTTCCGATCCTCCCTAGAATTTTTTTCTCCACCCCTGTTTTTCTCAGAATTTTGGGAAAGAAGACGTTCTATTTTTTGTCGGTATAGTTCAGCCCTCTCAAATATAGTCCTGGTTTCGCCACTGGTTTAGTTCTCAAATCAGGTCGGTTGAAAAAACAAGGCAGTGATAACATACCGATGATTTTGCATAATTCACCATGTTTGGTTTGCCTGCCTCAGACCACAAACTTTCAATTTCAGAATAAATATCCAAGAGGGCCTCATAACATGGTTTCATGTATGATGGCAGATCATGCAAACCACTGATATCCCATCTGTCACAAATTCACACATAATCAAACAATTAATCTGAATATAATTAACCTGGAGATTAAGTTAATTAGATTATAATTGTACCTTTGTACTGCATCAGTGAAAATGACGAGTTCGTCTAGGGTTCCATATACGTCATAAGTGTCGTCTATTATGGATGTCAATGCAAGCACTTTGGCCATGGTTTTTCGAGCAAAGCTATATTTGGGCTCAAAATACACAGACAACAACCACAGATAACACTCTGCAACTCTGTCCCTCGCAAACGGGGTGTTTCCCGGACAATCTATGCCTTTCCACCATCTAATAATAATCAGTAGTTCAAATGATCTTTCCTGTTTAGAAATATGCAGTTTATCGAGTCTTCTCTGTGTTTTAACAGAAAATCAAAACATTCGAAGGAGGTTGAAGGACTAGTAGCGCAATTTAACCATTATTATTTGATTTTTTAATTCTTGATAAGTTTAAGGATTACTAGATAATTAATACATGTACTTACTTTGTTATGTCACAAAGCTCCTCTTGGTGCAGCATCTGTACGAGTTTGAAGTCCAACTTTGCGAATTTTAGTAAGAGCTCATCTTCTTGGTAAACAGAAATAAATCTTCTGGCTTCAACCCTAGGTATAGTTTTCTGAATTGGCATGTCTAAAGCTCCACTGACTTGTGTCGCAAGAAAAGTGTCGAGATTTGGCAACATGGACTTGAGTTGAGAGGTGGTAAAATTTAGGGCTTCCTCCAAAATATCTTCCTCATGAACCCTAAAATTCGCTGCCTCGTACAAGCTCAGCAATGCTTTGATATTGGCCCCCAAGGTTTCCTTAAATTTCCCCTCAGGACCCAAAAATTTGTCGAAAACGTCTACAAATTCAAAAAAATGTCTTTATTATTACTTTCATTGATTTTGAAACCGAGATATATATCTAATGTTTCTTACCGCAAGAAACATTGTAACCATGTTGTCTGAGTAATCTGAAGCGAAGAGAGAGTATATGGAGTTCATTTTCATCGTCTTCGAAGCTTTGATGATCATAGAGTTTGTAAAAGCAATTGAGTGAAGAATCGATTTCAGTTTCAAAATGATAAGATACCCCTAGACGTTGGACAGCATCAATGAAGTCCAGCTTTTGCCAACATATGTCTGAGGTTCTAATAAGCTCCTTCAGTTGTTCATGTTCTTGTTCTTGTTTAGAAAAACAATCCTACAAAATAATATGCATGAAGGGTTGGATTCACATAAATAAAATATTAATATAAAGGGTTTTCTTTCACAGTTCAAATATTAATGTTAATTCATTTTTAAAAAATCCAGATGTGACACATTTTTTGTTACGGGTATGGAAGTGTCACGAAATTTACATGCCTTTATGTAATACTAAATTTTACTGACACAAGTATATGTCATTAAACCAAACCAAACTATTACATCAGTTCATGTCACAAATTTATTAACACTTCTATATATCAACGCGTCACAAAAATATAAAGACACTTTAACGTGTCACAATATTTTAGTGACGTGCTGAATTGAGACACTTCCACAAACATCACTACTAATTTTAGCGACGTATTTAAATGTCACTAGTATTCCAAAAAAATCACTACAAGAAGATTTTTTTATGGTGATTCAAACTAATATATTTTTTTTCAGAATAATTAAATGGTCAAATTATTGTTTAGAAAACGGATATTACCCTATGTTATTTACTACTGGGCCTAGGGATATTCGTCGGTCCAAAACCGGACCGGACTAGATTGGAACCGGTTAAAACCGGAATCGGTTAGTGATTATTTAGGACTGGGGTCGATTGGAATAAGTCCAGTTTTGAACCGGTACGAATTGGTTGGACCAGATTTTAGTAAACTTCATTCTCTTACAAGAAAAAATTGGTGTTGTAAAAAAATTAATTAAATTTTTGTCTTAAGAAGATAGTAAAGTAGAAGTTATTAGAAATTTTTACCTAAAAAATGAAAGAACACTTACCCGTTGAAAATAAATCTATACTGGCTAGTATATTAACTTAAATTTTATATACATAAGAAAAAATATACATGAGAGTAAGTAACCGGTCCGGACCAAAAAAATCCGATCTTGGACCGGAACCGGAACCGGAACTAAAAATTCTTTAAAAATCTTGGATCAAAATCGGATCGAAATTCCATATATTCAATTTCTGTTACTATATTTCAGTATGATCCAGTCTATTTTCCCTGACCAAGCCGATTCATGAACACTCATATTTACTGCGTTTGCATGCATGGATGGTCATCACCTCATTCTAGTTAGAACTAGCTAGAATTAAGTGGGGTATCTTAGATGAAGCGTATCTTGTACGTTATTGTATAATTCAATCAAGATGAATGTTATTAGTTTAAGAAAGGTATTGAAACAGTGTATTTGGTAAATCTGTACATTTTAATTAAACTTGCTTGGTTTGAGAGGGAAAAAAAAGTAAACCTGGATTATTTTAAAAGTAAAGAAAAATCAAAATATTTTTTTAAGGTATTGTTATAGTGTATTTGGTAAATCTGTAACTTTTAAGAAAGCCTGATTGGGTTTCAAAAGGAAAAAAAAAAAAGTAAACCTGGTTTATTTTAAAAGTAAAGAAAGATAAAATCATACTATTTTTTAAAAAATATATCTTTGACTTTAAAATGAACAGCATTCTAAAAGTTTAGCAATTGAAAACTGTTTAGATTAGCTAGATCACTCACCTGGACACTGGACTCGGCATATGCAAGGAAATGGTCTCCCCATACTGTGGAATGATAGTTGGCTGACCTACGATTAGGCTCATCTCCTTCAACTTTGGGAGCTGATGCATTGACTAAAACGTAAGCAGCCATCCGATTAGAAGTTTCGATCGATCTTATCTTATTTGAAAGAGTATCAATAGACCCAGATTGATTTTCTTGTTCTGGTTAACTGGGTATATATATATATATATATATAGCCTCTAATGGTCTCACTTGCAGCATTAATATGTAATTATAATTTTTTGGGTCGGTGATTATTTGTGAAGCGTGCGCAACACGTAAAGGTCCCGCAGTATGTTTCCCTTAAATTCACGTTAGATTTACCAATCCAGCATTATTCATGTGTGACAGAGGCATTATAGGTTGGTCGGCACTAAAAACACCAAATGCGTTTAGTTTAGTTTCGTTCAGTTTACAAAATTCAGGATAAAAAAGACATAATATGGAAAAACCCGTGAAACATGCACAAAGCCTAAACTGTTCACGATAGATAACTTGATAAGCAAGTTACTTATTTTCATTGTTTAAGCTTTAAAATATGGTTAGCCAACATGCTAGCTAATCCATTAAGATTAAATGGATCATATATTTTGTGGTTTAGATTAATATTTTTCTTCTGCACCACCTCAATGTGACATGAGCGGGTTCAACTTCTTTTCCTTTATAATTTAAAATAATTATTTTGTATGGTTATGGCTGAAGGTTCATAGCTAACCAATAATATTTCACCAAGTTACTGAATGATAATTATTTCGGTGAATTTGAAGTGGAGTTTATCCACCATAGAAGTGGAGTTTTTTTTTCCTGCAACAATATGATCGTGTCAAGAAAAATGGTCAAGAGAATCTCCAATTACAGAGTAAGTTTTGAGAGACTCTTTACCACATGATATATTTTTATTATTAATTTATATGATGTAAACGAAGTAAATTGATTGACATTTTTTTTTCATCTCCAATGTTATCGTTACAATTATAGTTTTGGTATGACGTGTCAATCATTGAATGAACAAAAATTTAGAACCGACAACATTCACATCAAAAGGACGAGAGACTAAATCCTACATATACTCTGATAACATGTGAATATGGAAAGTCTAACTGAGTATGGATGTGGATTACACTAATACAGGAAATAATATGGAGTTGAGTACAAGAGAGTAACAAAGGTAAATGCACAATACCTAAACTTTAAAGATACATCGTACCTAAACTATCTCTTTAAACCTAACTATATAGAACGGGACCATCAACAACATTTACTGGGATTTTAATGGTTGACAAAACCTGACATGTAATTGAGTCATGCATCGTTGTGACGGTGTACGAAGAGTTTTTCACGCTCCATAGTGACCAGTCCCGACACCATAATTGGTGTCGGGGTTCGTAAAAAATTGGTCGTCTCGATCGACAAAAGGCTGTGGTGGTTCTTCAAGTGACACTACCACCTATCCACACAATGCACCAAAACCAACACCACCTCTAGTCGATACCAACCACAACACCACCACCAATTGACACCAACACCAATGCCGCACCACAAAATCGACACCAACACCTCCACCAACATTTGTGATTGACACCAACACCATCGAGGTATTACCTCATATTACCATTGGGTTGACGATAGTGGCTCTAGTGTAGTGATGGTAGGCAGGGTAGGCGGTTGGAAGGAGTGGGCAGGGAAAGGGAGGAAATGGTAGATATGAAAGGGGGGGAAAAGGAAAGTACAAAAAAATATAAAGGAAAAGGGGAAGGGAAAAAACGAAGTTAATAGAGAGGGAATTAGAAAAGCGATGTGATTGAAATGATGCATTGCAGTTGCATGTTGGTTGAAATAAAAACCGTGTAGAGTAAAGTGCTAAAATAACCCTATCTTTTAGATGAAAGTGACAATATAACCCTGCAATTTGAGAAAGTGTCAATCTAACTCTGGGCTTGGTTGACTTTTAAGTCAACAATAGTTTAGCCGGAATATGGTGAAATGATAATTTTACCCTTTATTAAAAAAAGAAAATTTCAAAAAATGTGAAATGATTGAATTGCCCTTTCCATTGTCTCCCTTTTCTTCAGCGTCCAAAACCTCATTTCCTTTCACTGTACTCTTCTTTGTCTCCGGCAATAGGCGAGCGGGCAAACGACGGTGTGGGGACGCAGTGACAGGGGCTGACCACCGGTGCAAGGCGGTGCAAAGAAATAGGGGCTAGGGCTCCGCGGTGGCGGTGGGTATCTTCTGGGACCAAGTTTCCGCGGCGGGGCAAGGTTTCATCTTTTTCTTCATTGGCGGCAGGGTCGCGTTCCACCACTTTACCGCAACGAGAGTGGCTAAGGTTCCGCAGCGATGTATTTTGGGTCTTCGTCGTCGGTGAAGAGGGTGGCGCCCCACCACTCTACCCTTCGTTCTGAGCAAGGGTTTCGACGACGGTGGTGTTGTGGTGATTCAGTGGTGGGCGAGGGTGGAGGGAGAGTTGGGATGTGGAGAAGGTGAGGGAAGTAGTGGTGACGGGAGGTGGCAGGTGCACGGGAAGGGGTGGCAGTGGCAGTGGCGGTGGCAGTGGCAGTGGCAGTGGCGGTGGCGGTATGGTGAATTGGTAGTCGGGGGGAACGGATGGAGATTTGGGATGTGGTGGTGAACTGGTGTTTTCTTTAAAATTTATCATCTTTATCTTTGTTTTGGAGTTTTCCGGCAACGGCGGCTGAGGCGGAGGTCCGGCGGCGGAGGCGGGTTGTGAAGAACAAAGAAAATAGGGGTATAATGTGTATTAAATTTTCCAGTTTTAGTTATAGGGGTAGTTTGGTCATTTCATTCTTTGGTCTATGTCTGAATTTTTTGGTCAATGTCGGAACCAAGTAGTTTGGCTATATTGGCACAATTTGATCAATAGTTAGGGTTAGATTGGCTCAATTGGTAATAAGTTAGGGTTAGATTGACACTTTCTAAGATTGCAGGGTTATATGTACAATTTCAATCAAATGTTATGGTTATAAATGTATTTATCCCAATCATTTATTTGAATATTACAACTGATTTTTTTAATATTACATATAAGCAACTAGATTACATTACATATAAACATCCTACTCTAGCACCTGATTAGGAGACACCACCATTGAATCTATTGAAACTTAGTGGAACCTGAAACTCCATCTACTTGAATAGTTGTTAAGGACGCCCTTCCAAGAACACTCAAACACTACACTGCCAACGAACCACGTCCGCCACCGAAGCCAAAACCACCTCGGGAACCACCGACACGGTCTCATAACGCTAGGTAATCTCTATCAAAAAATTATTCTAATATTCACAATACTTGGCAGTGGTGTGGTTTGAACATTGGATCTTTCAATTATAGAAAGTGTTTAATTACCACTAAACCAGCCTCAATTTACAAATATTACAACTGCTTTGTTTACTTGTGGTGGTGGGAGAATTGCCTGAGAAGAAGTTTAAGAAAAAAACATTGGAGAGGTACATATGTTGGGCCAAAGTTTACACATTTAATTTCTGGAGCATCTGGGCCTTGGCTTGCCAATCCATAGAACAAAACAGCATTATATAAACGGTGAAATAAATGAATTTGCGGTTTTGAACGAAATGTTTCATGTACACATTTATAAATACAATTATCCAATATTACAAAATTTAAACAGCTTCATAGATCTAACCATAATCCGGCGAGATTCCGGCACTTCACCGGTGCTACTCCAGCGAGATTCCGGCATTACTCTGGCACTAGTCCGGAGCAACTTTCCGGCCAAGCATCACTTATGATTTACTTCAACTTTTACCTAAAAATTTACACTCACCCTCCTTTATATACTCCATCCGTCCCACTAATAGCGGCACTATAGGTTTAGATGCTTAGATTTAGGTGAAAGAAGTGATTGGATGAAATTAAATGTAAAAAGTAAAATGTAGAATGAGGGGATGAAATTGAAGGAATTTTACCAAAAATAGAAAGTGTATCAACATAAAATAAACAATTAAAAAAGAAATGTGTGTCACTAATAGAGAAACGGAGAGTACAAAAGATTATCACTTAAATATGACAAAAAAAAGACATCGCCTTTTATACAAATAAGGATACGTGTATATACTTATTAGAAACTGAGGTATTAGAAAATAGGACGTGGTTTACCGATACCTTAAATATTCCAAGCCAATTATATAAAATTTTCATAAAATCTAATTCTTTTCACAAAAATTTATAATCTGTTGAATCTTATGATCGGGATTACTATTACTGTGGTCGTGGATTAGAAAAGTTAGTAGATACGTTCGCATTGTCGCATAACGTTCACTCACCAAATCAATTACTCCATATCATGACCTCCTACTTTGGTAAATAATTGTATCAAAAAAACAAACACTTGCATTATTTCAAACTGCACAACATACTCCTATGAAATAATTTCCCCACAAATTTATATTATTGATTCATAAGATAAATCTGTCCAAACAACAGTACCGATTATTTGTCGGTTTTCAGACAGCCACTCAAGTCAGTATCTTCCAATGGAGAAACACCAACATGAAGAACACAAATGAACCTGCCATGTTTATAACAATTTTGCACAA
>JAULKM010000011.1:1402755-1417510 GCA_032355605.1 Rubia tinctorum | reverse complement strand
AGCTCTGACTGAAGTTTACTGTTGTATTGCTGTAAACTAGTGTTGTATTCTTGCAATCGCTTGTACATATCGTTCAACGATTGAATCTGATAGAAATTTCTTCATCAGTCAGCAATTCAATGAACTAGAAGATATAACTGCTCATCGCCTCACAATTCATATCCAGCAAACCTCATCAAACTACCTTCAGATTAGCCTCAGCATTGTCATGCTGAGCTCGTTTAAGGTCTTCAGCAAGAGTGACCTGTAATTTCTCTCCAGCAGCTCTAGCCTCTTTCTCCTTAGCAAAAAGATCCATAACTTCCTATTCGTTCATCAACAACAGAACGAAAACCATACTTAGTTTATCAGCATCCATTAGATCACAAAGCAATTTGTAGGTACACTCACAAGTTTATCCGATTGCTCTTTGGCAAACTTTTCTTGCGAAGCCTCGTAATTCCTTCTCAGCTCCATAATTATCAAGTTCAACTCCTCTTCCTTCGCCTTCATCAGCTCCTCTGAAAGCAAGCCAAATAAACCTCAGCCAATTAATTAAACAAACAAACAAAAATTCCACAATTCCTTTGCAGCTAAACCAACAATAATTATAATCATACCCATATCATTGCATTTCTTCTCATTAGCTTCCAATAAATCCTTCAGCTTCTCGATCTCAGCTTCATACTTCCTCTCCAGCTGTTGGAACCACTTCACACATTCCTTTAACCTCTTAATAAAATCCCCCATATTCTCCGATTTTTCCTAATACAAAACACACAGAAGCTCAACAAAATAAACAAACTTGAAGATCCCTAACAGCTGATTCCCAACCAATCAACATCATTTCAAAAGTACCAACCTTATAGTTGAATTTATTCTTAACCTTCAACCTCTCGCTCAGCAGCGCCTCCACGCTCTCCTTCGTAAACTCCGCCACGCCGCAGTCCGACCCGGCGGTGCTCGGCGGACCGCTCGCCGGCGTCGGATCTCCGGCGCCGCCGTTTCGCTCTGCCAGCGCCTGCCGATTCGCGCGGGTGATTAAATTAGCCGGCGGCATCTTATTACTACCGATTTTCCTCCGCTTCTCTACAGTCTCCTCATCCACAATGTACTTACTCTGCATATCAACACAAACAGTTTTTTAAAAAGAAAAACATCGATTAATTCATCAAAACGAATCAAATGCTTCAAAAAATGGAGATTTCAGAGGCTTACGTTGGGCGAAGTGGAGGTTGAAGACGATGAGAATGAGGGGATTGGGGGCTTGTTCTGAATGTTGGTGTTCCTGATGGGTGCCATTTGAATGTGAGAGCAGTAATTGTAATGTGAAGTATGTAGATTCTAGAAAAAGAGAGTCGCAGAGAGAGAGAGAGTTCAGTGTGTGACTGTGTGAGAAAATCAAAGGAAGAAAGAGATGGGAGAATGGTTTCCGTTTTTTTAAAAAACAAATTTGAAATTTTTTTAAAATATAATATTAAAATTGTGGGGCCAGGATTGTATCTCAAGGAATCTTGGCCGTTGCTTTGAAATGCAGGAAGCCAAAAAGGTAGCAGATAACGATTCTTAATCTTTTTTTATATGTATTAATATTTACTGCTTTGGTTTTTAACGAGTGGCATTTTGGTAAATTGGGGATTCGCTGGGGCGGAGCGTTGTGTGGCTATTTAAGAATAATAGGGTAAAGATTTTGAATTTTTTCGAAATGGAATGTGGCGGTCTTGTGAGAGAAGTTCGTTGGAATTTGCCGTGACGATTTTGTCCTTGTCTTCTAAGGCTATTTCGGTATTTTTGTTTGGGCACTTTTGACTTTTTCTTTCCGTACTGATAGTTTTACAATGAATCTTTTTAATTGATTTTTTAATTATTTATCATTTATTAATGTTACACGTAGTAGCTTGACAAATGTGCAAATACTGGGAGTGTTGAGAACAAATTGAAAAAGTTTACTGGACTAGATTACTGACAATTGTGCTAATATCGTTTTATGAAGTTTTATATTCCATCCACTTGATTAAGCTTTTTTATTTGGAGTTTTGTAATTGTAGCCAATAGTTAAAATATACTCAATTAATTTATAAATTTGATATTGAAAATTAAAATATACGATGCGCCAAATTTAATATTAAAATCTTGAGTCCATCTCTTGAAAGACAGTCTTTCCATGACTTATGGGAAAATTGATGTTTAAACTGTAAATTAGATAAAATGAAGATAAAATTTTTGGGTTGCATTATTCGGGTCATAAACTTTGTAACTACTGTTTAATATTGCAATTAAAAATTATTACCTTTTTATTATCATGATTGAACTCCGTCTTTCCATAAGACTATGGAAAGACACTATTTTCCAAAAACTTTGCCTCAAATCTTACATTATATTATTTTAATTTAGAGTTCTTGAAATACGGTCTAAGACAAAAGGCAAGCAAATTCGCGGGTCAAAATCAAGGAAATCTGGGTCAAAATTGGATCATAAGGTATTTTGATTATTTCACGCACCTATTTAAAGTAAAACCTCTACTTTCCTTCATTTTCCCCAAATCCTAAAAAATATCTCTGCAATGTTCAATTCTTCAAATCCACACCGCCCGACATCGACGTGGCAGATCTCTGGCCACCTTTGTAGATCAAGCACTCATTCTTGTATCAAATCACAGAAGAGTTGACTATATATGGAAGAGATGAAGAACTTGTAAGTTTCATCCAAAACTGCGATTAGATTTTGTTATCTATTTGATTCTGATTTTGCTCGCGATTTCAATTTTGTATTGCAATAGAATCCTAGTGTTTCATTACTTTGATTGAATCTTATTGTTAAAATGCTCTTAACCGAAGGAATTGAAAAAGGATTTGAAGAACAAATTATTGTTGCTGCTAATATTCCTTATGAAGGTGTGAACTCTAACAAATTTATTTTCATTTCGATCCACTATTAGATTCGCTAAAATTCAAATGTTTTACGCTGACAATGTAATCTTGTAAATCATACGTACTACCTTTATGTTGATCAAATATGAAGTTTTTTTGTTCATGAAATGTGAGATCTCAATAAATATTAACTGAGATTTATATCTCATTTCAAATTTCATAAAATTTCATTATTTTATGATTTAATATCTATGCTTCAACCTAAAGTTACAACGTTTTATATTGTACAATTTCATTTTTTACTCCAGATGAATGATGTGCTTATATAACCCTCAGTTCTTTTTTACTTTAAATATATAATGTTTTTAACTAAAACTCAAATGTTTCATTTGAAATTACTGCATAGTGTGAACATTCACCAAACTTAGTAGAGGTTGACGTGACTGAATACTTAAGTGGACTACGAGCAAGACCGCTGCAAGAATCGAAGAACCTATACAAAAGGCATGCTAAAAATAGAGATTCAGCTAAAAAAACACATGCAACGGAAGAACAACCAATGAGTCATTACTGAAAAGTACTTTGCGTGCTTATGTTAAGGGAAGACTCGAGAAAAAATAGCAACATCAACCTCACCAATACCAATTTGTGAATCAAGTGCCACAAAACAATTCAACAAATCTTGTCTAAAAAATCTGTCACGTAACAAACCGATGCATTCAGTGCATCAATTTCATTCGCAACAAACATACTTGATCCAAAGTATGCAAAGACAAAAGTAAGGCGTGGAAGAATCAAGTTAACATGGAGAAAGACAAATGCTCTTTGAATGAGCTCGGTACTAAACACCAAAATAACATATCATTTGAATCACTTCAACGACTTATTTATTTTATATTTCAAATGTAATTTGGAATGTTACGTTTGCAAAGTTTCATTTAAAGCCACATTATTGACTGCATTCAATACAGTGTTTGTTCTAAAATATCAATGTTTCATGATAAAGAAGTAGTCTTTCAACAACAATTGCATGTATTGTAATCATGTCAATAACATGTTAAACTTCTGAATTGTGCATTTTATAATGGATATCTATCATTATAAACTAACAGTGTTTTAACCTGAACATCAAATCTGTCAAAACTAAAACCATGTACTTTAAAAAAAATTGAAATCAAATCAGGATGCAACATCCATAATCAGATTGATAACATGCTTAACTTTAGGCATTTTATAGTGAAGATATATCACTAAAAACATACAATGTTTTAACCTAAAAATCCAACCTGGCACACAAATAATCGGGTAACTTGAAATTTTAAGATAGAATTGAAACAAAATAAACTTATGAAACTTGTGTTTTAAAGTGAGCATGTATCATTGTAAATTATCACTGTTTTTACCTAGAAATCCAACATGTCATAACTAAAGCCAGATAACTTCAAAATAACAACATAGTATCTTATTCCATCCAAAACAATCCAAATTCATAATGTATCCACTAAATATTACATAACTATTCAAATAATAGATCATCAAGACCAAGAAGGTCGAAACTAGGCATGTATCTAACTACTTTCTTCTTGAAGTTGTGCACGGGGTCATCAATAACCTTCCACGTAGTGAAATCATGAAGGGTATCATGAGAGTTGGGCAGCTACTCTGAAACTATGTCTGAATCATCTTAAACAACCACCACTTTTGCTTTCGCCAACGTTTATGATAATTTGGAAGTAACCAGTTCTATATCCCTTCGAAACAAAGAAAATGCTTCATCAGCAACCTACAAAACAACAATACATTTAACAACAAATCAACTCAAACATCGGATAAGAAATCACACTAGAAAATATCAAACTACATAACTCAACTACCAGCAACAACTTTACCTAACTCACTAGAACTACCAATAAAGGTTGTACATTTCAACACACCGGCTAGCAGTAGTACAACACAGAGAAAATTAACATCAACAACAACAAAATCACACATTTGAACCCAAAATACAGAACCTTTCAACTCAAACACTGCACCTCTCACTGAATTTGACGAAAAAGTTGGGGAGGAGACAAAAACAAACATTACTCACCAAAGCAAAAGGTAATTTAACACTAAAACCACTTAATATCAACATACTACACTATAAACATGTAGCCTTTCACAATAAACATTGGATCTTCAAAAAACAAACCTCTTAAATTGGGGGAAACAGTAAACGTGCTAACATTATCACACAAAAAGCATAAAAACGGTTACAATGCAAACTAAAGCACACACATCCTTATTTGACACCAAAACTACACATTAACAACACAAATTCAACAAATAAAAATCACCTTCGACATTCGCAGTACCTTCGACGGATTTATCTTTGTTCTTCCATATTCCGCTGCAATAAAACACAAAAAAATTAGGTATGAAACCAAAAGCCTAAAAAATTGAACATAAAATCAAAATGCTGAACACATGCATCCTCAGTTAAACCAAAACTACACAATAACATCACAAATTCAACAAATAAACACCACCTTCGACATTTGCAGTACCTTCAACGGACTTACCTTTATTCCTTGTCATTCCGCTGCAATAAAAAACACTTCAAATCTGAAACTAAAAACCTAAAAAAATTGAACAAAAAATCAAAAACCTGAATGCAAAAGGTAAAAACTACCTCACAGAAACACAATTGAACAACAATCGACAAAAATTGGGGAACGAACGACGTAGATGAAAAACGAGATGAAACGGGCAAAAATGAAAATGAGAGAGAATGAGAGAGAAACTGGAGCAGTTCAAATGAATTCTAAAATGAAATAAAAAGTTAGGATTATATATATAGTGTGTAATCAACTTCCCGAATGTTGCAATTCAATCCCTAATTTTTCTATTATTCTAATTAAACCTGTATTTCCTTATATCTATGGAAAGACGGTCTTTTCCAAAACTTTATTTGATTAATAAATTTTACAATCAAAGTTATTAATGAAATAAGGGCGAATCGGATATTATTTATGCTTCTTCCATGCTGCATAATAAATCTAAATGCATAGCAAGTGGTAATAACTAGTATAAAAACAGAGAAGGTACATGTTAGATCAATGGTTATACCTATTATAAAATTTTATATTTTTATAATATTTAAGGTTAAATTATAATTAATTACATATTGAGATTCATTTATAATATTTTCATAATTATAAGTAACTTATTAAAATAAATAAATATCAAATCACCTTATTAGTCATACTAATTATAAAATAATTTTAGTTAACTGTTAGTTGGTTTAAATCAAAACTTTCTAATAAAATTAAGATTTAAGAAATGATGAGGGATTTTTCTAAATGATGGATATAATGTGGTGGTAAATTTGACAATTATTTAAAATTAACGGATATGTAAGGTGTGGATGGGAGGGAAGGATACGAGGGTGTATCAACAAATGCAATTTATATCGTACCCCGAGGATAGATTCCTTGCCGTATCTCCAAACAATAAATTTTTCCTCAAAAAATATGAACTATATACTATTTATAAAATTATGAATAGTGAATTTTATCAATTTTTAAATAAGTACGTGAATATGAATTACTCCAGATATGATTTTTACAGTATCTCAGAAATACCGTATACCAATTGATCAATAAATATCAGTGTCGGACTCATCACTCGTGACTCAACAAATATCAATTGCAAAATAAAGCATGTTGGACTTGAAAAAAGAAATATAAAAATTTATATTTAAGAAAATAATTCATGAAAAAATGTTGGACTTACTCTAATATTATAAATAATAGTGAGTTTTGGATAATTTATAGGCAAAATCTTAGAAAAATCTTCTTTCCACAGACATATGGAAAGACATGTTAAATTAGAATTATAGAAAGGTAAAAAAGTTTTGTTTGCAATATTAAAAATTTATTACACAATGTATAGTAGTTATGAGTTTATGACCCTATTAATGCAAATCAAAATTTTTATCTTAATTTCTTTTAATTTACAGTTTAAACACTTATTTTTCCCAACTTATAAAAATATCGTATTTTAAGAGACGCACTCTAATTTATATTGGGATGGCAGTGCCACGAAATATGGTGGAAACTCTTCCCGCGTCCATCTCATAGAATAAGAATGCGAAAATGTCCCTAATGGTATCAACTTTTAAGTGAAATTCATAGTTTAGTACCCAATTTTTAAAATTATTCCGTAAAGGTATCCATTCATTAATGCCCTGAAAATATACTTTTTAGATAAAGTGGATGTCGTTTTAGAACATTTTTTAATCCAAATTGGTACCCATTTTTTTGCTAAAAGATGTCTTTTTGAAATATAAATGAAAAAGTTGGTATTTTTAAAGGACAAATTCAAAATTCGGGTACCAACAAGTGAATTTCAACTAAAATTGGATATCATTTTAGACAATCTCTCGTGTAATAATGTGATAATATGATATTTTTATTACATATATATAAACTTGTATTAATAGTCAAAATTTACTAAATTTGATTCTGAAAAAGTTAAGGAGTCAACAATTGTGGAACGGAGGGAGTATGTTGTACATCATATACTCTTTAGTTTGCTGTCACATAAAAAGAATATACTCAATATGTGAATGCAATAAAAAAATAATCTTTTAATTTAGTAGAAACAAGAAAAACACATGTACTTAGGCCAAAAGCCCCAAGAATCAACAAGTGAAAGGCATTTGGTACGTTCAGATCACATGTAGTAGCATACTTTTATATTCACTGAATTGTATGGTGCCAAGAATTTTACACTATAAATCAATTATTTTACTTTGCTTCCCTACGGTGCCAAGAATTAGTTCTCACTTTATAAATCAAAAAATGTTTAATATAATACTCCCTCCCTCCCATTTCAACCTCTATACTTTAACTTTCATCAGTTGAATTGAGAAATATTTGATCTTTAATATATTTCATTAAGGATAAATAAAATTTATAAAAAGTTGATATTTAAATATATATATATATATATTATAACAAATCTAACAATGTATTATACAATAGTATTTATACATATACACCAATTCAAATTTATGATCAAAGTTAAGTTCTGATTAAATGAATAGTTATATGCAGGTTGAAATGGGATAGAGGGAGTATTATATATTTTAAATTTATCCTTTTATTTTTATTTTATTTTTATGTCTTGAAAATGTGCTTTTTAGTTGAAAGTAAGTGGTGTTGAAGTAAATGTTTGAAGGATAATTCAAAAAGAGTGGGTCTCCTGATAGGCGGTCTGTCCATAAGGTTATGGACAGACAACTTATTTTTTATCTTATACACTGCATTTGCTAAGTTACATAATAAATTTAGAATTTAGAATTTTAATTTTTTACATTATATATTTTTATGTTTTCACATTCAAATACACATTGTTACCTGTTTTAAATTTTAAAATACAATATTTGAATTTTATAAAAAAATTGCAACAGTCAAAGTAAAAAGTACAGTGAACTGTCCATAAACTTAATGAAAGTTTGTCTATCCTGAGACTTTCTCATCCAAAAATAGGTACTATATTGATAATTTCAATTAAAACATGTATCATTTTAATCATTTTCTTCCAAATTCCAATTCTTAGAAGTGGCCCGAGTAGGTGCCCTCATTTTCTGAGACTTTCTCATTAAAAATATGTAATTTCAATTAAAAACGGGTATCATTTTAATCGTTTTCTTCCAAATTCCATTTCTCTGAAGTGTCCCGAGTAGGTACCCTCATATAAAAGTTAGATAAGTATATTCTTATGCAAACACTAGCAACGGCTGTTAAAATAATTTGTTGGAAAATCAATTCCTGAATTGGTGCATGGTCCTCTTCTATGTATGTTATAACACCTTTCATGATGCTTCTTGCTTAGCCCTTTAATAATTGATTCTCATCGCTCAGATTTTATGCCAAACTTGTTGGTGTAGTTTTCCAAAAGATTTATCACCACTCATAAACTTTCCCCGGCCTCTTCAACTCAAGAAGCAAAATCGTAAGTAAAGTGGTTTTATTCTCACTTTAAATAATTGAAATAGAGTTGGGAGCAAATAAAATCACCGGCCAAACGCATCATTTGAACAACTAACTAAAAAAAATGTAACTAGATTATCTAATCTATGCTAGAACACTTAATCGGTGGCTAACACATAGTGGGGTAAGCCTCCCACAAATGAATCTTTCAATCCCACACTACTACAAATTAGAACTATCGTAACACTTTACTTCCAACACTTATTTAAAATGTTACAATAACTTATAAAGTGTTACTTACAACTTTGAAAAGTGTTATATAAATATTAAAAAGTGTTACCTAAATTTTAAAAAAATGTTACATTAGATCTAATGTAACATCGCCTAAAGTAATGCTTGTAAAAGTGTTATGATAGGTTAAAGTGTCACAATAACACTTAAAGTAACACTTTTATAAGTATTACCTTAGGCGATGTTACATTAGATCTAACGTAACACTTTTTTAAAATTTAGGTAACACTTTTCAATATTTATGTAACACTTTTTAAAAATTTAAGTAACACTTTATAAGCTATTGTAACATTTTAAATAAGTGTTGGAAGTAAAGTGTTACATTAGCCTTAGTTTGTAGTAGTGCAATTTTCTGATTGAACTCCACATGCCATATCAGTAGTCTGCTAATAAATCCTTCCAAACTGTGTTCACCGGATAATTTCTATTGTGTGAGCGTATTGATGGTTTCGAATAGTTATTTCATGTTGCAATGGTTCATGAATGTACGATTGTGAATGGTTCAATTTCAGTGGTGGTGGTTTGTTGGCCAGGCAGTTGCGGTGACTTTGAATGTTATTGAAATGTAGATTGTATTTTTGAAATACAATTGTTGTATATTTTTAGGTTACCATACTTTTGCTTATTTCTTAAACAATATCTTGTATAAATACTTGTTGATACGATGAATGAATACAAATCAGTTTTATACAATTCTTATCCAATTTCACATATGTCAAATCCAGCTATTCAAATAAAAAAAATTATAAGTTGGAGGATTTTCTTTTTTGGAAAGAGGATAGGCATTCATTGAATTAGCGGTTAATGGAAACACCCATTACAATGTTTGATAGGTTGTGCATATTTATTATGCTCGACCTTAGTGTTTTCATTCCATGGAATTAAGTGAATATCATTGCAAGCATAATGATATTCTCACTCCGTACCAGTTTAATCTACACAGAATCTTTTTTACGATATTCAAGATAAATGTTTAACAATTAATATGTTTAACTACGTATAATATCGACAAATTAAAAGTTGATATTTAGAAACTGCTTATTACGACAAAACCAACAATATCACATATGATAACATTATTGTTTAAATATCTATTCAAATATATGGTCAAAATTTAAAAGTGGTTTCTGTCAAATAGTAAGTGCGCCGGTTAAGTTGGGACAAAGGGAAAACCTAACTAAGCCTTCGATCCCCATTGGGATTACTGGGTAGTTTTGTAGATGAGTCATGGGCCTCTTGGCCATTTTGCAATCCTTTTGGATGAGGACATGTGTTACTGAATACCATTATGTTTGGGTCATGACTTCGTGAATTGCTGCTAGTTCCGCTTGCACTAAAGTTGGACTGCTTTTGTCCCTTGTCCCATGTTCGTTATTGTAGGTTGTTCGGCGCTCCTTGTCGGCACCACCCCACCATCTCCTTTGTCAAAAGACCGTGTATGTATTTATGTGCATCCATCCGTAGTTTGCGTGTTCAAGTGTTGGGTCCCTCTGGCCAAATCAGATGTATGCCCCCCATGTATCATCCTTCTTGCAAATGTGGTAAATAATATAAATGCATCGAGATGTCTGACAGAGGTGGATTGCTAAAATTGTTGTCCACCCCCGTTATTACACATGTGTTCCCTTACAACCCCCTCCACCATAAGGGTAGGGGGGAATATGGACCCCGTAATGTTTTGGGACAAACGCAATTTGTAAACTGTAACTAAAGTTTTGCCGCTGGACAAGAGAACATTCTCTCATATCCAACCCAAATCGGCTTCTGCCTCAAAACTAGTGAAGCCTTCTAAAAAATGTTCAACCGAGTCATAGTACTCGACCCTTCCAAACCCGTTTCTACCTCAAAATAGGGGTGAGACCTTCAAATGAAGTTGTGTTTGATGATGTATTCGACACTTTTGAGTGTGTATCTCATCCCCTGGTTTGAGTTCTGAATGCATAACCGAGATGAATGGTTCTCATGAGCAGGTAATGAGTAGAGTTCTCCTACCCACCCTTTGTCTGCTTCTACAATGAGCTGTTGATGCCTTCTATTAATGTTAGATCAAGGTTTGACTCCTGACCCTTCAAGTGTGTTGGTTTTTAGTGCTAAGGTCTATGATCCAAGACCGAAATATTGTCGGCTCTTTACGTAGTATGACTAACTTTCATGGGATTCCAAGGCATTCAGTTGCAGGTTCTACCTTGATTGTGTAGTCAAGGCCTTTGAGAACGATGTTGGTGTCTGATGTTGCTATTACCCTGAAAGTTCACTTATAGGCCTTCGAAAATGAGGATGGTCATCTTTGATAGGAATCACATGTCGTTAGTTTTTTTTGTTTTTTTGCATCCTTTATTTGTTTGCATATTGGTCGATGGCAACTCCCGGCCTAACTCTTCCGAAAATCCCTTTGTAAAATTCAGCAAATAATTCACCTTTCCTTGCATCCAATGTGACACACGGTCTTCCTAATCTAGCATGACTGGAATGCCACCTCTTTTTTCTGCTAGTCACAAGTCCGAAGAGATAGGGCAATATCTTTATCCACCATGGTTATTTGATTTATCTTCCCTTTCTGTGCTAAAAAACAAGTCTCGCCCGAGAACATCTTTAAAGCTTTGAGCTTCAATTCATGTACACACTCAGTATCTTCATCTGTAACTGTCTCAACGCCAACCGCATCATCATCATATTCTTTATCTGCCCTCGTAGCCTTTTATACAATATGGTCACTTTTTTCCCCAAGGCTTTTCAAGGGGTGCATTGGTACGAATAGGCAATTCTGTTAGTTTTAGGGACCAAGAGTATTGGAAAAAAATTGAGGGGTCAAAGGTGAACGATGGAGATATTTCAGGGTCTCCCAAGTCGTTTGCCATTTTATTTATTAAAATGAGGTTCCTATTTTTTGAAAAACTTTAAAATTGTATTGCGGTGTATAAATAAATATAATTTGACCCCAAAGACGAGGTTTTTTTTATGATTGATCTAACTGTTAATCAATCTTATAAGACACTTTCTCATCAATTAAATAGGGTAATATACAAATATAACCCTGTATATTTGAGAAAATGCAGATATAACCCTGAGATATTTTTTAGTGCAAATATAACCCTAATTAATTGATGAAAATGCAAATAGAACCTTCTTGTGAGAAATCCGGCGTTGTCCGTGTTTTTCCGACGTTGACTCCCCTAAAATGACAAAATTGCCCTTGGACTAAAATATGAATTTGGGTGGACAATTATACCCTTACCGACCCCCGGACCGCCGCCGGACCGGGTAGGGTTATATTAATACATTATGAAAACTGATAGGGTTATATCAGCACATTCCTAAAACTTATAGGGTTATATCAGCACATTCGTAAAAAGTGTAGAGTTATATCTGCACATACTATAAAAACAAAGTGTCATATTAGCAACAAAATCAACCCCAACCACACACAACCTCCATTTCAACCTCTTTTATCGATTGCTGACGTTCTAAAGTGTGATTCTAGTTGCAAAGAAATAGTTTTGGCGAGGTTGACGCATCAAACAATGAAGTGGAGATGTGGGAACCTTTCAAAAATGGTATTTTCATCCGAAATTGTGATTCAAATGGTAAGTTTTCCCCCCATAATTTTCACCTTTTACACTTTAGTGTTTCAGAGAGTATTAGAAAAGACCTTCTTTCATTAACCATGCGTAGAGATGTGTTGAATTAAAATTATAGAAAGTAAAATATTTTAATTATAATATTAAAAATTTATTATGAAACGCGAATTAGTAGTATAAGATTATAACCTGATTAATACAACCTAATTTTTTTGTTTTGATTTCTTCTAATTTACAGTTTAAATATTGGGTTTTCCATAATTTATGGAAAGATTGATTTTCAAGAGAATGACTCTTAATTTTTAATTTAAAAACTTTATTTTTTATTAGTTATGGAAAGACCAATGTTAAAAGTTCAAATTAGAAGAAATGAAGATCAAATTTTCAGGTTGCGTGAATCGGGTTATAAACTTTATAAATACTACATGTTGCATAGTAAAATTTTAATTTTGCAACTAAGAACTTTTACCTTTTATTATTCTAATTAAACCTCATCTTTTCATGAGCCTATAGAAAGATGACATTTTCCAAGATTTTGCCTAAAAGATTTTAGTTGCAATATTAAAAATTTATTATACAACATGCAATGTTTTAAATTTATGACCCTATTAGTGCAACTCAAAAAGTTTATTTTTTTTCTAATTTACATTTTAAACCTTAGTTGATTGAAAGATCGTTTTTGGAGAGACTGAACTCTACTTTCTATGTAATTTATATTAAAAAGGGACGACATAGGATAATCCATAATTTCAAAGAACTTCAATTGGCCCCTCTGAAGTTATCCACTCCGCCAAATAATTGAAGTAGTTTTTTAAAGTTTATTTATAAAATTAGATCGTGAACACACAGCATTAAAATTAGGCGCCTGTAAAATTATTATTTTCTTCATTTTCTTCAATCATTATCCGCTTTAGTTGACTTTGAATCACATTACAAGTACTGCTATCTAAGCTTTGACTTTGTCAACGGCCGACATTGTTTTTTTATAGGTATCAATAATAATTATTTCCTCCGTTTATCTAAAAATGACGCACTAAGTTTAAACTCTTAAATTTATGTGAAGAAAATGAGTGGGTGAAATTAAATGTAGAATATAAAATTTTAAATGAGTGGATGAAATTGAAAGAATCTTACCAAAAACAAAAAGTGTGTCAGCAGGTACAAATTATGGTACCTCTATACCCATGTCCATATAAAATTTTAATATCCATACCCGCTCCATTACCCATGACGGGTACAAAATTAAAATTCCACCGCCCCATCGGTTATTATCTGAAATCCACTCCCACCCATCACCCACTTGAGTTTTCATACCTACTTCAAATCCATTTTACTCGCCTCATTTTTATCTCTAAAATACACATAAAATTTACTTTTTAAATTACTAATTTTAATACTTAAAGTTTAATAATATTTACATGAAAATATTATAAGTAAAACATGTGCATTTTGGATAAATAATAATTTATTATATAATAAATTAGTGTGTACATAGCGGGTATAGTGGGGTGGGGCGGGGTGAACTAATATCTATGCCCGGGCCACTACCCATGGCGGGTATCAATTTCCATACCCACACTCGCCTCACCCCCACGAAATTTACATCCATACCCACCCCATTGAAGCGGATGCGGGGCGGATGTCTACCAAAATCCAACTCATTGCCATTTAAAAAATAACATTGTAATAAAATAAGTGTACCACAAATAGAGAAACATAGGAGTACTTCAAAAAAATACAATAAAAATCACACGAAATAAATTTAATTAATTAGATTAAGCACGTTTAAACATAATTTTGAAATAAATATTTGACATGATATTGTATTTTCTATAATATATTTTTTATTTTTTATTAATTATTAGTATATATTAAAACCATGAGCTCATATAATAAAACTAATTGGTACTATGTAGTGTGACCCATGATCTTATATATTGAGTCGTAACTCTGTAAACTACTGATATGAGACACTAACACGTCACACACTTTATAGCAGAGGAAACACAGAATCAAACTTTTCCAACATAGTTAACTGAAAAAACTACATAAACTGACT
>JAULKM010000011.1:1355534-1369953 GCA_032355605.1 Rubia tinctorum | reverse complement strand
CGCTAAATAGATGCACTTCACAAGGCGTCACTAATAATTTTAGCGACGCTTTTAAGTATCACGGATGTTTCAAAAAAGCGTCACAACTGGAAGTTTTTTTTGTAGTGTTTCTTCTTTGTTTTGTTTTTTAAAATTTCCAAAGGGGTAAAACTGACTTTTCCACCGAATTCGGCCTTCAGATGTCGAAATGGGTAAAATTGCACTTACATCAACTAAGTAGGGTTATGTTTGCACTTCCAGTTATCAAAAGTTTATATTGACACTTATGTCAACTGGGTATTGTTATAAAAGCACTTTTTCTTTAAAATATATATATAGTAAAAAATAAGAATTATTAAAGAATTTTCCTAACAAATGGAGATTGAGAATACAAACAGAATGTGCATACTCATAAATTGGGTATGATTAATTACTCATTAATTGAAAAGCATTGAAGTATGAGAAAAATATTGAAAATGGGAGAGAGATTTGCATGGTAAATTGAGATTGATTTTATAAAATATTGTATTTTCAATTAAATTTGTAAAGTTACGTGTAATTAAGTGTGAATGCCATGTGGCAAGAATTATATGTGAGTGACATATGGCAAGAATGAGCTCTTTTAATATACACTATAGATTAAAGATAATAATTATATTAAGAGTCTGTCTCTAGAAAGACGGTATTTTCATAAACCATAAAAATACCAAGGTTTAAAGTGAAAATTAAAAGAAATGAAGATAAAAAATTTGGGTTGCATAATCAGGTTATACAATTTATAACTATTTTATATTGCATAATAAAATTTTAATATTGCAACCAAGACGTTTTACCTTTTATTATTTTAATTAAACACGTCTTTCCATAATACTATGGAAAGACGGTCTTTCCCAAAAAATTACCTTATATTAATTATCTTTTTGAAAAAATAATTATCTTAATTGTAAATACAGGTAGTAACAGAGAAAACACGTGAAAATGGGAGACAAAGATAGCAAAAACAAAGAAAAACAAAAACAACTTTCAATAATTTTTAATCACAGTGATAGCCTATAAAATCTCCCGTCAAATTCATTCCTGAAAATAAATATCACCCAAAAATTCTCATCGTTATTCACCAAAAAAAACAATGTCCCCCTCCGACGACGGAGTTAAGGCGGCGCTCCTCCTCTCGCCGCCGCGCAACGAGAAGCTGTGCATCGACGACATGCTCACCAAGTACTGCGGCGAGTTCGGGCCCTGGCAAGCCCGGCACTTTGTCCTGGCGAGCCTGGCGTGGGCCCTCGAGGCCTTCCACACCATGGTCATGATCTTCGCCGACCGGGAGCCGCGGTGGCGGTGCCTGGGCGGCGGCGCCGGGGCCGGGTGCTTCCCGGCGGGGGCAAGCGTGTGCGACCTCCGACCGGGGTCTTGGGAGTGGGTCGGCGGCGCCGGAAGTTCGACGGTGGCGGAGTTCGGGTTGGTTTGCGGGGAGAAATACAAGGTGGGGTTGGTTCAGGCCGTGTTTTTCGGAGGCTGCATGATTGGTGAGTCTTTCTTTTCTTTTCTTTTTTTTATGAAGAAAAATGGTCCTCTAAATATTAATTTTGTGCGTTATTATTCAACATTTATTAGCTGTTCATTAATTTTGGTGAGCATTTATGAGCAAGAATTCAGTTTTTGTCTTTATGATCTATGTTCTCATGAACTTATTTTTGCTGAGCGTAAAAGAATTGGATTGAATTGAACAAAATTTAAAATAAATATATTTAAAATAGTAAAAGTATAAGTGAAAGCAAAATATCATCAAAAGTAAAAAATAGTTCGCTTCACACCGTGGAATCTTACGTAGGTGCATTGTTATAACAGGAAGAAATGTGTAGTAAAAGTAAAAAAGAAATGCATGGTTTTACTTTAAAAATATATAAGAAAAGTAATGTGTGATCCAACAAAATTGAGCATGGACATTGTTAGGTCTATATCAAACAGATAATTTGCTATTTAAAGCCAGAATTTGGATATTACTGATTATTAAAATTAAATTCTACTTGCTTCTAGGGTAATAAAAAGATTTCCAATTTGTCTGAAGTTCAATTCTATGTAGATTAAAATAACATCTGATTTCCGTTCAAGATTTTTTTAAAAATTAAGTTGAAATTATGTAGTAATAATTATTATAATTAAATTAAACAATATAATAAGAATTATTATTATTGAATTAAATTGATCTGATTCGAATTACTGAATTGAAAACGATTATAGAGAAAGAATATACTCCCTCTAGTTCTCTAAGATTGACTTCATTGTTTTTGACACTTGGATTTAGAAAAAATTGAATTAGTGGTGGACAAATGTATTGAAAGAGTAAAAAGTAAATTAAATGGATTAAAATAATTTAGAATTTATCAAAAGAGAAAGGAGTCAACGTTAAAAAAATTATCTAAAAAATAAAGTGAATCATTGTTAGAAAATCGGAGAGAGTAACTGATGAAAGTAGAACATGCAACTCTGACCACTTCCTTGTGAGCTTATCACTATGGAATCTTTGTCCACATGGAATATACCTTTTTCACTTCTTAGTCAATATTGGTATGCTTCAAATCATGAACGTTTTGGCTGTAAGTAGCATAATCTTATCTCTTTTTATTATTATAAAATGAAGTTCTTTTGGGGAAAATTTAAAATAAATCCTACCAACTTAATTCAAACAGGGCATAATTTTTGAAAAAATATAAAAATAAAATTACAGTAGAAATTTAGAGACGTGAGAAGCACTGTTAACAGTAATATTAGCCCCACCACTTGATTGTTGTGAGTAATTTGGCTAAATTACTTTCAGGATTTTCCTAAAATGATAGAATATATGGTAGTAATTCCACCAATTCTCCTATGAAAACGAATGATAAAATATGGGAGAATAATCTTGTTGTAAGAAACGAAAATCTTTTCGAGTGAAAGTGTCATCATGTATTTATAATGAATTTCAGGTAGGTTTCATACCGTTTGGTCTTATCCATTATCACATATGTTCATAATCATACGAGTACATCTGTTCATGATGGTACAGATACATCGTATAGATACACTGGTTATTGTATTGTATGGGTACAACATTTGGAATCCATGAACATACACTTGTTCAAAACACAATTTTTTTATTATAATCCACATACATTGTTCATTATAATCCACATACGTTGTTCATTATAATCCACATACACTATATAAACGCAACAGTTCATAATAATCCACGTGCGTGTAAAATTATATTGTTATATATGAAATAAATTATAAATTTCACATGTATGTATATACCATATATAATCAGTATACATATATACGTTCACCAATAGATTATATTGTAATATATATACATTTATATACACAATATAAACCAATTAAAATATTCTTTAATTTCCTTAATTCCTCAATGTTAAAGACTCATCAAACAATATAATTTTCAGGCTTTAATGGCCATTGGAACCCTAACAAAGTACTCCTTCCGTCTTTTCATTTCGTGAGTATTAATATAATTATTTTTTACGATTCTCATTGATAATTTTTTATCGTTAATATCTCTAATTACATAAAATAATTTTGCATAAAAAATTAATATTGAAAAATATATGTTTAGATGAATTTAACTGTATCTGACATGTTATCTTTTTATAAATATATTAATTTATATTTACCAAGTTTAACTTGAAAAAAATAAATATGCCAGAATATATTAATTTATATTTACCAAGTTTGATTTGAAAAAAATAAATATGCCAGAAACTCGTAAGACGGAGGGAATATATATGATACAACATTAAAGATGTTGCAGGAATGAATCAAAAGTCATAAATATTTTTTTTCATCATATGATACAACTTTAAATCAATTCAGTTACTAGTAATGAGTTCGGTAAGATTAAGTTTACTTCAATTTAATTCAAATCAATTGATTAATTTTAAACCAGTTCTCTCTGTCCGATCAAGGTAAACCGTAGATCCTATAATTCTTGGATGAGATGATAGATATGCTACGTACAACTGTCAATAATATAATTACTTCATATCATCTATTTTTATGTGGTTGAGTAAAAGTGGAAGACAAAATAGTTGATGTGTGAATTAGGACACGATAAAGAATTTCAAGTCGAAGAGTAACAAGAGTTTGAAGGGGTTTTCTTAACCTTAATCGACTTAGGAATAAATCGTTGTGTTAGGCTACTTTTGAGATGTCTGTATTTTAGTTCGGTTCAATTTAATTTAATTTTGATCGGTAATTTATTTTTGTAAATTTAATTTGATTTAGTTAAAAAAAAGTTTGTCTCTTAAAAGATGATTTTTCATAAGTTATAGAAAGATCAAGATTTAAACGGTAAATTATAAGAAATTAAGATAATATTTTTGGGTTGCATTAGTCGGACATTAAATTTATAACTACTAGACATTGCATAATATATTTTTAATATTACAACTAAAATTTTTAATCTTTTTATATAATCTAATCCATCACCAACTTTTAATATGCTTATAGGAACACGGTCTTTTCAAAAACTTTGCCAAAAAATAGCTTAAAAAGGAATATTTCCTCCGTCTTATTTTAACTATTTATTAAGTCAAAAATATTTAACTTAGTAATAAATTTGAATTATTGTATAAGTATGAAATACTATTGAGTGATTTTGTTGAATTTTTTATAACATATATTTTCAAAATATCAATTTTTCTTGAGTTAATTGTTTTTAATAAAATATATTAATAATTAAACATTTTTTGAGTTAAGTTAACGTATATCGTCCAAACAATTTCTTCAACTTATTAGGCCCCTTTTGTGGCTTCTCTATTCTGCATTTGATCATAGAGCTTACGTTCATTTTTTTTTATCGTTATCCATTAATACCTCATATGAGGTGCTTCGTTTTTTTTTCCTTCAACAAATAAAGCGGCGTGAGCATTATTTACGTTCGTTTATTTGTTTGGCTTTGATCCGATAAAGTGAGGAATTGTCTTAAATCACACAGTAACCTGATTCATAGATTGAAAAAAAAAATTAGGAATTATTACTCTCTTAACCATTTCAATTTGAAATTTAATTATTCATTTTATTAAAACTTCCTAATTTTGACCCTAAAATTGAATTGGTATATATGTATAAATATTATTGTGTGATACATAGTTAGATTCGTTATACCCTATATTTTCAATATATCAACTTTTCACAACTTTTAATTATTTTTAATGAAATATATTAAGGATCAAACATTTTTCAAATTAACTGGTGAAAATCAAAGTGTGCAGATTGAAATGAGACCGTATTCTAAATTCTTAATAGTATGATTAAACTTGAATTAAAATGACATGAATTTACTTTTAATTGTGTTAAAAATACTTTAAAACAGTGATATTCCCAGTGAAATTCCATAGTGAAATACCAAAGTTAATGATTTGGCATTAGAAAAATAACTAATATATAACCATTATTAGTTAAACTTTTTTAAAAAGGTGATTAGTGGTTTGGTTTTTTCATTAATGTCACATCATTCACTTTAATGTTTCACTATGAATTTTCACTCAAAGTATGATTACTCAGCTAAAAATGATCGTTTGATCACATATTACAACTAGGGTTGATGATGGGTCGGATCTAAGTAGGGTCTAATAAGACTCAGACCCGACCCTAAGAAAATTTCGTTAAACCCATACCCGGCCTGGACCCGTAGGGTCTGAAAATTTTAGACCCGTACCCAGACCGGATGGGTCTAAACGGGTCTTGGGTCCAAAACGGGTCCAAAATGGGGTCTAATATGCTATTTTTTTCTTCACTAAGTAAAATGTATATTATCTTAAATGCAAATAATTGAAGTTAAATGCGTATTAGAATTATTTTTCAAGATAAAAAATATACAATACATATTATTTGTTGAATTTGAAATAAAAATACAAAGAGAATATGAAAGTAATTTGAAAATTAGGGTAAAATTATACATATAATTAGGGGTTATATGGGTCTACGGTTCGGGTTTGGGTCTTAGTATTTTAGACCCGAATCCGAATCCGTATTTAAAAATCTATATCCATACTCGATGGATCTAAATATTTTGGACACATACCCTACCCAATGAATCTGGGTCGGGTACTAAACTCATGATCATCCCTACTTACAACTAATACTTATTTTGCATACAGGCGCAGGAGTATTTGGGCATTTATCAGACTCAAGATCAGGAAGAAAAGGATCGCTAATCGTAGTATGCATCCTAAACGCCGTCTTCGGATGCCTAACCGCATTCTCCCCGACCTTCTGGTTCTACTTCCTCCTCCGCTTCCTCACCGGCTTCAGCACCGGCGGTGCCGGCATCTGCTCCTTCGTCCTCTCCACGGAGCCTGTGGGTCCCAGCAAGCGCGGCCTCGCAGGAATGTCCACCTTCTACTTCTTCTCTGGCGGCATCGCCGTCCTCGCCGGCATTGCCTTCCTCTTCCCCACCTCATGGCGGGACCTTTACATTGCATCCTCCGTCCCCTCCGTTGTGTTTCTCGTCGCGGTTCTACCGTTCGTGTCGGAGTCTCCCCGATGGTGCTTGATCCGGGGGAAGCTGAACGGAGCGATGGAGATCATGCGGGATATCGCGAAAATGAACGGGAAAGTCATCCCGGAGGGGGTTGTGCTCGCCCTGGATGAAGATGTCGGTAAGGATTCTTTTCAACTTATTTGCAATTCAATTCACTAAATTTTAGTTTGATTAAATTATGAGGTGATATGACGTTTATTTTCATTTATTATAATGAGTTTTCATAAATTTGAGAACATTTTTAAAAAGTATTTCGAAATATAAATAATTGTAGTCCTGTGACTTTGAAAGGTATGATATCGAGGATTATCATGAATTGGTATAGTCGTTTGATGGAGTTCTGCTTATTAGCAAAACTAATTTCTATTGAAAATAGTATGGGTAGATTTGACAGGGTTTATAATTGTTTTACTTGTGAGCTAATCAAATTTTGGTGTTTAGTAAACATCTAAAAATGTTTATTATAGAAGCTGAATGTATATTTAGAGCAAACCTAAAAACCGTTCTCCCCCAACTTTTCAAATAAGTCAATTTTGCTTTTAAGTACAACTCTATCAAACTCATCCTATTTTTGGAGTTGTATTTATAAGCAAAGTTGAGTTATTTTGAAAGTAAAGGAGACCAACTTCCTACTTTCCCCCAAAAAAATAATTTTGCTTGTTTTTTAACACTTTACTGAACAATTGAAAATATTCACTTTATAAGCAAAACAACTTATAAGTTCATCCTACCACACTCTTAATATATTCATAAGGCAAAATCTTGGAAAAAAATCGCATTTGCATAAGCATATGAAAAAATGGGGTCCAATTAGAATTATAAAATGACAAAAGATTTTAGTTGCATTATTAAAATTTAATTATGTAATGTGCAGTAGTTATAAATTTATGATCCGATTAATGCAACCTGAAAACTTTATCGTGATTTCTTCTATTTTACAGTTTAAACATTGTTATGGAAAAATCGTATTTCAAGAGACGGAATCTATTCATAAACTAATTTTGTTTTAATTTCATTTCAATCTACACTAAGTATACTTATTAGAGTAATGAACTTCTATTTTAAATTAATAAATTAATTAGAGTTTACCTGGTATCTTGAATTTTGGTTAGTCTACCTCTAACGTATTAATGTGAGATTCCTAACAGGTACTCCCGATTCCGGCAAGGAAGAAGCGGTGACGGGTTCTTTGATCGACGTTCTCCGGTCGAACGTCACGAGAACCCGGTTGCTTCTGACGGTGGCGATCAATTTCCTGGCGTCCATAGTTTACTACGGCCTGAGTCTGAACGTGGTTAATCTTGGAACAAATCTTTACCTAAACGTGCTTCTCAACTCCGTAGCAGAGCTACCAGCGTACGCGCTGACGGCGGTTCTCCTGGACAGGTTCGGCCGGAAGCCGCTGGCCATCGGAACGCAGTGGTTCAGCGGCGTGTTCTGCGTGGCGGGGTGCGCGCTGAAGTGGTCCGGGAAATGGGCGTCGGCGCAGATGGTGTGCGGCGTTCTCGGCATCTTCGGGATGGCAGGGACGTACAATCTGCTGTTTATCTACACGAGCGAGCTGTTTCCGACGGTTGTGAGGAACGCGGCGCTGGGGAGCGCGACACAGGCGGCACAGATGGGGGCGATTCTTGCGCCGTTCGTGGTGGTGATGGGCGGCGGGGTGCCGTTCGCGGTGTTCGGGGCGTGCGGGATTTTGGGGGGGATGATGACGTTTTATCTGCCGGAGACTCTGAACAAGCCGTTGTATGATACCATGGCCGGAATGGAAGGCGGCGAACGGGAGTGGATTGCCTGACGAAGATCACATTTGACATTTGTTGTTGAAATCTGTAGTACTACTACTACAGACATGTACGAGTACACTTTTTGGCGGGAAGGGGTTTGAAATAAAAAGGGCGACACGAGTAAGCCATTCATCAGTCAACCCTCTAAAAGTAGCTTAGGTTTAATCATAATATAGATGTGTTTGGCCTAGTTGATTGAGTAAAACTAACTTATTTTAACTTATTTTTAAAATATGTAGATCAGTTTCTGTTTTTTCTCAAAAAATTACTTCTGCATATTAATCAGATGGTTTTATCGAATCAGACAAAACACTTTATAACTACCTTCTCAGACTCCGCCTTCGATCGAAATCTCAAATAATCGCAAAAAAACTGTCAAAAATCTATTGGCCTCCGGCAGCACAACAAAGCCAGATATGGAATTCAATTAAACACAATAACACAACACGGGATAAATCAACACAATAGCAATGGCAGTGACGCGGCTTTGGCAAAAAACTTAAGCGTCCGATTGATATCCACAGGCGGAGGGTTTCACAGGCAGTGTCCATCTCTACCTGCAGAGGCTTTATCAGCAACGTCCACCTCCAACGATGGCAAACTGTGTCCAACCTCTCCCCAACGTCGATTTATATAGTGGTGGCGAGCGGCGAGCGACGGATGTGGGGATGGAGCGGTGGAGATGGGTGAGCGGCAGAGGAGGGGTTGGAGTCGACGGAGGGGTGAGGCGGCGGTTGGGGGAGAAGAGAATAGGGTTCCAAATGAGTTAATGCCATCAAGAACAAATGAAGACAACACCTAAGTATTTGGTTTAAGCTCTTGGCCAAAAAAAATGAGCCCATTAAAGGCGGTTCTAAATGTAGAACCACCTTTAAAATGAAAAGATGACCTATGATAGCACTTCCGAACTCATAAGTGTTTATGAACCTCAATTAAAGACGGTTTTACAGACGAAACAACTTTTAATCGATCGTCATTAAAGGCGGAGCCACCTTTAACTAATTTCGAACTGCCTTTAAAATGAAAAATATGACCTGGAAAACACTTCTGAACTCGGAAGCCCTTTTTAAGGTGGTTTTAAGCAAATTTTTCATAACCGCCTTCCATTGCCACCTTAATATAAGGCTCTCCACTAGTGTAAATAAACACATTTTTTATCATTTTACCAAACACTAAATATCTTGTTTAGTTTATTAGCAAAACTGTCAAATACACATTCATGATCAACATTGCTCTTGTAAAAGTGGCTTGAGGTCTCGAGCTTGTTGGTTGGTGCGAATTGGGTGCGAATTTCCATCTCATGCATTATAAAAGCTTGGTCAGAAACGTTCCTATAAAATCCAATCAATGTTCTTAATTGTGATTTTTTAATTTCTATTTCCAACCTCGTCTTGATAGAATTTTCATATGAAGTCGTCGGAATTTGTGAAGATGTCTGCTTTTCATGGGGTCTCATTGTCTTAATTTATGAATCGGAATTTTAGTGGGTGGTTAATTGTCAGATTTCGACGATTTTATCAATTGAAATCTTGCTACCCAGATTCCGTATGTGTTACGAAAACATTTTTAGTTAGCGACAGTCATAGTTCCCAAATGTTCTGATACTATAAGATTTCAGCAATAATAGCGGCTGTTGTCGAGGAAGTTAGAAAAGAAAGTGAAAGAAAAATAAATTCCTTCAATTTAATGAAAACATCGATAATTATCCAGTATAAGCTTCGTTTAAAAAAAATTGATAGGTAAAGTGACTTTTTTTGAGTCCGTTTTTTGAAAAACGATATTTCCATAAGTTATAAAAATATTAAGATTTAACTGTAAATTAGAAAAAATCAAGATAAAAATTTTGGATTGCATTAATCGGTTCATAAAGTTATAACTAATACTTATTGCATAATAAATTTGTAACTAAAATCTATTGTTCATTGCATAATAAATTTGTAAGATTAAAACGAAAATGTTTTACGTTTCTATAATACTAATTCAATCGCGTTTTTCCATAGACTTGTGGAAATACAGTTTTTCCCATCACTTTACCTTTTTTTATACCCGGATAAAATAATTATTAACTATTTTAGAGCATGAAAGAAATTAGTCTAAATCTAAAATCTAGCCTAGGACTCGGGAGTGTTTTTTACTCATTTTCCACAAGTATAGGGGTGGCAAAATAGACCCGTAACCCGCGGGTCAAGCGGGTTGTCTATTGTTGAACCATGGTGGGTATGAGTCAAATGAATAATGGTTTAAATGAGTAATGGGTCAAATGGGTAGTTAAAAAATATGGGTTGGGTTGATTGGGTTTATGGGTTGACCGCTAGTTTCAACCCATATGGGTTGAAACTCGCGGGTTTACCCATATGTGTTGGTATATAAACCCAAATGAATCAATATATGGGTTGAAACTCGCGGTTTTACCCATATGGGTTGATATATAAACTCATATGGGTCAATATGTGGGTTGAAACCTGCGGGTTTTACCAATATTGGTTGGTATATAAAACCATATGAGTCAATATGTGGGTTTAAACTCGCGGTTTTACCCATATGAGTTGATATATAAACTCATATGGGTCAATATGTGGGTTGAAACTTGCGAATTTTACCAATATGGGTTGGTACATAAACCGATATGGGTTCATATATGGGTTGAAATCACCGGTTTTACCCATTTTTTACCTGTGAGTTAAATGATTTTCAACCCGCAAGTTGAGCGGATTTCAACCCGACTATTTTGACCCGACCCATTTTGGACCCAAATGGGTTGAAATGAGTATTTTTTTATACCTATTTTATCCAACTCATATTTGACCCGCTCGCACGTTTGCAACCCCTACATAAGTATGACCGCGTTGCACTATTACATTAAAAAAATATTCTTTTCACTAATGATTCATGGTAACGGAAAGCGATTTAAGTCCTAGAATATGGAATGGACGTGGGTATGAATGATATAGTGTTGCTTCTTATAAAATTTCAACCCTACAACAAAATAATGTTGTCACATTTCATATTATTGACGATATAGTAATTGAATCTATGATAAGTGATGTTTTGAAAAAGGCATAGTTTTGCGAAATATGAAAAGACGAAATTGAATTAGACCGTGAAAAAGTAAAATAATTTAGATTCAATATTAAAATTTTATTATGAAACATGCAATTTTTTTCCATTTACAATTTAAATCTTGATTTTTCCTGAACCGATATTTTTTAAGACACGCCTCTTCAAAAATTATGATAAAGAATTAAAAGAGTACTGTGAAGGGGAGAGAATACTCATCTTCATTAAACTCCTACGAAGAGAAATAACAGCACTTCTTTTGAAATTTACACATAAAAAACAGAAAGTACTTATATTACAACTCCACAACCCTTCAAATCCCAGTCCCATTTTTCTTGGTCGAATTGAGGGCAATTCGATACTCTCTCAAGTACAATCCCCAAAGCATCACCAAACCTTCATACTACTTAATTAACCAGACGAATTTCTTCACGTAATTGAAATTATGAACACGTACTCTAGGTGTTCTCCGATCAGAACATGAACGGCGCCGGTGAGAAAGTCGGCATCACCGCATGAATCGACGGCCGCCTGAAATTCACCAAATCCACAACTATTAAAACCTGAAAAACTATCCAGATCTGAAATGAATGCAAGTGAATCAGTACGAGTATTGAAATTCACCTGGTTTCTTCTCTGCCGGAAGAATAGGACCGAGGTTTCTTCGCCGCCGTGGTTTTCCGTTTGAGATTCCTCTCCGCCGCCGGCGACGGCGATCTCACGGCGGTCGCCTCCTCCTTGCGATCAGGATTCTGGTTCTCCTTTCTAGTCCTCTCACTCAGTACGTTCTCTTCGCAGATGGCGGTCAGCGACGGCTGCCATTCCGCCGCCGGACCACCGCCGCTCGGACCGGTCCTCCCTCTCTTCCTCCACGTGTTCCGGCGTGAGGCCGCAGACGGCGGCGGAACAGAACTCGCCAGCAGCCTCGACTCTTCCTTCACTACGGTCGTTCCCGAACCAGAGCCGCCGCCGCAGCACGCCACCAGCTCCAACAGAAACTTCATATCCTCCGTAAATTATGCTGAAATTAGTTGAATTTCAGTTGAAAAGTGACGAGATCGAAGATGCTAATTTGTCATTTTTTGCGCTTTTTCTGTGTGCTAGTGTGTGTGTGTGTGAGTGCGTGTTTTTGTGTGTGGGATATGCATGAGGAAGGGATATAAAAATAAGGGGTGGTGGTTAATGGCGTTACATCGCCATTACTGATTCGATTAGTTGTCCTTGTCGGGAAATTAATTGCTAATCCATATTGAGGGGCCCACCGGGGCCACTTTGTTGGTGGGTCCCACTTAGGGCAGCTGGAGCTCCGGGCTGACCCGTATTTATTCGGGCATTCGGCGGTTTAGTATTTTTGTATACAACTAAAATAATTTAGCGTGGATGTATTATATGCAAATTAATTGATTTGTTAGGTGGCCTATATTAGAACTGCCTGTCCATTTATGTTTATTAATTAACGATGGATTTATAAATTTGAGAGGAAATCAGTTTAGCAGCCTTTGGGTGACTACATGTAAGTCAACTAACATCACTTCCCTCTTATACGGAAGAGAAAATAGAGTGTTTCAAGTATTGTTTTTTGATTCCGTATTTTGAAAGACGATTTTTTCATAAGTTATGAAAATATCAAGGTTTAAACTGTAAATTTGAATAAATCAAAATACAATTTTCTAGTTGTATTAATCGGGTCATAAACCTATCACTCTTATATGTTGCATAATAAATTTTTAATATTATAACTATAACATTTTACCTTTTTATAATTCCAATTCAATCTCGTCTTTCCATATGTCTATGGAAAGACGATTTTTCCCAATACTTTGTTTTGTTTGTTTTATACATAAATAAAAATAAAATCAGTGATGGACTTGAGTTCATCCTCAACTTACTTATCAGAGAATTAGTTTTTGGGCATGTGTGGTCCAGTATCTCTATGATCTAAATGATTTGATTACATAACTGGATTTGTAAATAGTTGTTAGATTGTAATACAATACATAACTGTTAAAAGACACTATCCTTTCACAATAAGTTGGATTTTAAGATGGAAACATAAGAAATAAGATAATATATAAAGTGCCTTATAAATGTTATATTTTCAACTCAAACAAAGGAAGTTATACGTACTAAGACACTTTAAAAGTACATACTTAAGTAAAGATGTAGTAACTTGATTGTTCCATAAATATCATCTGTCACAAAACTAAATAGTTAGCAGTTAAGAGCAAGTCCAACAGATTCTTTATAAGTTTCTCTAAAATGCAGAATGAAAACTCATTTTCTCTATATTTTATGTTCAACTCCAACAAATTCTCCATTTTGCAGAACCATTCTTTATAATATAAGGAAGGTATATTTTAATTTTATGTGATTTTTAATGTTCTTAATATAAATAAGGAAACTATATTTTAAATAAAGGTAATTAATTATGTTAGAGTTAATTTTTTTAAAAACATTTTCATGTAAATAAGGAAATTGTGTTATAAATAAAGGTGATTGATTAGGCTAGCAATAAATTTTTAATTCTCCATATTACTCTTTCTCTCTACCGATATAGAGAATGAAACACCATTATTTTTCTCAAAATCTCTATTTTGGAGAACGAGATGCAGAACCTGTTGGAGCTCAAATGTGGAAAAAAAATCTCTATATTCAACCAAAATCTCCATTATGCAGAGTTTCTTGGACTTGCTCTAACAAAGTTGACAAAAGTCTTGTATAAGATGGTCTTACTGTAAGATCAGAAATTAAATTGTAAAGAATTCAGGATGAGATTTCTAAATGAAGTTTTAAAAGTTCAGGGGATAGATGTGAAATTTCGTTAATTTATATTTAAATACAGGTATAAATATCAATATTTTCTCTTATTCTCCCATATTTTTCTGACACTTTCTCTCTCTCCTTTCTTCTCCAATGTAACTCCTTTGTCTTCTCTCTTCTCTCTATTTCTTTTCCATCTTCCTTCAATTCGACCGCTCATTTTCTCCATCTTCTTCCATATTTGTTGCGCACAGTGATTTGCGATGAACTCATGGAAGATGAGCTTTATTTTTCA
>JAULKM010000011.1:1334893-1355434 GCA_032355605.1 Rubia tinctorum | reverse complement strand
AACACGAGCCGATCTCGAGCTTTGCTAATTTTAACCGAGTCGAGTTTGAACACAAAAATTAGGCTCGAGTCGATCTCGAGCCGAGCTCGAGCCTAGGGATGGCCGGGCTTGGATCGACTCGATCTCACCCCTAATCACTATGCCAAATAGGGATCTTTAACAATTGTAACACCACTTGATCCAAAACACGATCTATGTTGTCCAAACTGGAAACACCTTGAAAGTACAGATCGTGAACAAGACTCCTCCTAGAGAAACACACCATCTGTAAAATCATATCAAACAAAATACATCGACATGAACAATTAAATTGGGTGATCATCACGAACGCAACAATCTAATCTATCAGGTCGAAGAACAATATTAATGTACGGAGACAAATTCATACTTATTCAATAACACAGACATTAGAAGAATATCAATTGAGAAATTATTGTTTCCCCATCTCCCCATGATCATGGTCATATGGGGAAAAGAAGAAATAGATAGAAGTGGAACGGTGGCTGGCGGCACTATAGGGTTTCCGCAAAGGGTTTCAGGACAGAGAGTGAAAAATGTGACTATTGTGTCTTTAGAGAAATCTATATGTTAAAAGCGTTTTCCTTTTCAACTCTGTAAGGGTCTTTGTAAATGTCTATCTATTGTAACTCTGATGATCAATACAAATCACACTTTTCTTTCAAAAAAACAAATCACACTTTTATATTATATATGGTATCAGATTCTAAGAATGAAACCCAAAATTTGATTATGCCTTCTGCCTTGTGGAACAACTAGGGGTTGGCCATGTGAATGATGAATTATCATTCCTCGTCGAGATTTACAGGGTTCAGCTTGCTCCACAATTTGATAGTTTTGACCGATGTTTCCTCTTTCACCCGGGAATACAAAAATGAGGAATCAAACCCTATTAAAACTATTCATGCCAAACACTCCTAACAACACCTTTTGCAGAAGCATTGGTCAGAGGACGTGTGTCTGCACCCCTACTCTATAACATGGACGGTGTGTCCTTGTCCTCCCTGAATACAAGGTATTGTAACTTTGCAAGATACTTATTTAAACTATTCTTTGTCGTACTTTTGGTCGAAAACTATATGCAAACGTGTGGCCTCTCTCTAATATAGTTTCAAGACCTAATATGTTATCGTGTCATAGAGGAACGCAATGTACAAGAGCTAGAGCACGAATGTGCTTCATTAAAAGAATGTGGTTTTGAGGTAACACAAGGTACTAATTTATAATAGTGTTTGCCGTATTTTCATTGGAAAACTATATGCAGAGTACTTATGCTCGCTCATTCTCTAAATAAAGTATTGACAATGTGTCACACCTTTGGTTTCAGATCTTATCCGATGACGATACAACACCATACACATCCGAGAAATTGAAAGCAGTGAGAGGAAATTCAACACCCCAATATTGTTCGTTTACATACAACAAGCATATTCATAGGGTGTGACATTATATGTATCTCAAAGACTAGTGGCTCTAATGCATCTTCATTAAGGCAAGATGACTGCGATGATCTTTACACTATGTTGGGTGTGTTCAACCCAAGCCCCGCAACGAAAGTTGAGAGACTAATTGATCACTAGATTAGTTAAAGTTCCACCACATTATTATGAGACATTTTTGGGTTAGACCTAATAAAACTATGCATGCTTGGCCCAAAATGGACAATATCATACTAATGTTGGTAATGGTGGGCTTGGCAGTCCCAAAAAGTGGTATCAGAGCCATGGTTGTGTTCGAGACAGGGACTGCGTGTGTGCCCAATGTGGAGGCCCTCGGTTGTGCTCTTAGCGGTGACAGTTGTGCCCTTATGTCAAAAATCTTCCTAACCAAGGTGGTTGTCAGGTGGCGTGTCCCGCGGGTGTGGCGGCGGTACAAGATGGTCCGCGATAATGAAAGACATTGTTGTGTGGTCCTAGGTTTTGAGGTGGATATTGGTTGGAAGTTGATAGATTAATTGATCACTATATTAATTAGAGTCTCACCACATTAGTATGAGGATTTTTTATGTTGGACCCAACAAAACCGTGCGGACTTGTCTCAAAATGAACAATATCATACTAATGTTGATTGTGGTGGACTTGACAGTCCCAACAAACTAGGTCAACATGTCACTTGCGGTAAGAATTGGTCCATTTTCTTTTTCACAAACTAAATGTATTTGTAGCGTATTAATTTGTCACTAGAGATTTTCTTTTTCACAAATTAAATGTATTTAATTTTTAAAAAGTAGTTATAATAGATATTTCACATGAAGTAAATGAAATCAACCAAACAACATCTTAGAAAAATAAATTCTAGCTAGGAAATACGAATTCCTACATGTGTAACCAAACACGTTATGTATAGGCAGAGTCTTGAGAAAGACGGGGTTTAATTAGAATAATAAAAGGTAAAAGGTATTAGTTGCAATGTTAAAATTTTAGTATGTAACGTGTAGTAGTTATAAAATGTATAACCCGATTCATGCAACCCGAAAATTTTATCTTCATTTCTTCTAATTTGCACTTTAAACCTTGGTATTTCCATGACTTATGGAAAGACCGTCTTTCAAGAGATTGACTCTTTTTAAAGATACTAATTTTAAAAAAAATTACCTTTCCCCATCCTGAATAGTATCATATTTTTATTGTATATTATTTTATAAAAAAAATCAATTAACTAGCATTCGCCACACAAAAAATTCTTGCTCCTACCCTGTTGCACCATTACATTATCATTCTTATCTTTTCACTAATGATTCATGGTAATGGAAAGCGATTTAAGTCCTAGAATATGGAATGAACGTGGGTATGAATGATGTAGTATTGCTTCTAATTAAATTTCAACTCTTAAACAAAAATAACTGAAATCATCCTAATCTTCTAGTTCATCTGTCCACGATGGTTTCTTCTCAATATATGATGGAGTACAACTTTAGTAACGAATAATAATATATTTAAGTTCATACATTATCATAAATCTAATAATATGCTAAGTGATAATTATAAGAGTAATGATAAAATTGAAAGAACACCATTGAGTGGGAAAGAGTATTCATATTCATTAAGCTCCTCCCGGAGGGAAATAACAGCAATTCTTTTGAAATTTACACACAGAAAACAGAGAGTACTGAATACTGATATTACAACTCTACAGGCGACTGCCCTTCAAATCCTAGTCCCATTTTTCTTGGTCGAATTGAAGTACAACCCCCAAAGCATCACCAAACTTCCATACTACTTAATGAACCAGACGAATTTCTTCACGTTTATGTACAAGTACTCCAGGTGTTCCACGATCAGAACATGAACGGCGCCGGCGAGAACGTCGGCATCACCGCATGAATTGACGGCCGCCTGAAATTCACCAAATCAGCAACAATTGACAACTAAAAAACTATCCAGATCTGAAATGAACGCAAGTGAATTGGTATGAGCATTGAAATTCACCTGGCTTCTTCTCCGCCGGAAGAATAGGCCCGAGGTTTCCTCGCCGCCGTGGTTTTCCGTTTGAGATTCCTCTCCGACGCCGGAGACGGCGATCTCACGGCAGTCGCCTCCGCCTTGCGATCAGGATTCTGGTTCTCCCTCCTAGTCCTCTCACTCAGTACGTTCTCTTCGCAGATCGCGGTCAGCGACGGCCGCCATTCCACCGCCGGACCACCGCCGCTCGGACCGGTCCTCCCTCTCTTCCTCCACGTGTTGCCGCGTGCCGCCGCAGACAGCGGCGGAACAGAGCTCGCCAGCAGCCTCGACTCTTCCTTCACTACGGTCGTTCCCGAACCAGAGCCTCCGCCGTAGCACGCCACAAGCTCCAACAGAAACTTCATATCCTCCGTAAATTTTGCTACAAAATTGCTGAAATTCGTTGACTTTCAGTTGAAAATTGATGAGATCGAAGACTCTAATTTGTCTTTTTTTTTTTTTTTTTGCGCTTTTTCTGTGTGTGAGTGTGTTTTTGTGTGTGGGATATGCATGAGGAAGTGATATAAAAAAGAAGGGGTGGTGGTTAATGGTGTTACATCGCCATTACTGATCCGATTAGTTGTCCTTATCGGGAAATTAAATACTAATCCATGTTGCGGGGCCCGCGGGGTCCACTTTGTTGAGGGTCCTACTTAAGGCAGCTGGAGCTCCGGGTTGACCCGTATTTATTCGGGCATTTGGCGGTTTATTAATGCAGTATACGACTAATATAGTTTTGCGTGGATGTATTAAGCAAATCAAATGATTTGTTAGGTACCCTATATTAGAACTACTTATCGATTTATATTTATTAGTTAGCGATGGATTTATTTATTTTTTGAAACGAAAGATTGATTTATAAATTTGAGAGGATATCATTTTAGCAGCCTTTGTGTGACTACATGTAAGTCAACTATCGTCACTTCCCGGAAGAAAATAAAGCGTTTCTATTATTTTCTATATAAATAAAAATAAAAATAAAATCATTGATAGTGTTAAAAAATCTAATCTAATTACAATTACTATTAAGCAATAGCAATATTACGTGAGTATTACTTGTAATTGTAATTAGATTAAATTCATTTTCCTTTTACTGTTTAGGTCTTTATACCTCTATATAATTAACTCAGAGCATGAATACAATCACACAATTATTATCTGTAAATTCTTCATGTTATCAGAGGCTAAAAAAATCTGAGACCTAAACCCTAAATATATTCCGCTGCCGTCTTCGCTAGAGCTGCCGCCGTCAAGCCTCGCGTTACACTGCAAGTACCGCCAACGTTGTCGACTGCCCCTGCCGATTGCTGATTTTCCTATCGTCACTGTCACCTCAACGGTTGCCGCAAACTGTACGACTTTGATCTGTCGGTGAGTGACGTTCACGCAGCACCGTCCAACTCCACACGCCGCTGCCAGTCTTTCACACGCCTCGTTCAATTACCCGTACCGCCGATCTGTTTCCACTGCAACAATGTCTGGACCTGGTTCCGGTTCCGATGCTACTGAGTAAACCTGCATTGCTGCTGAAGCTGAGGCAAACAAGCTATAGAATCTTAATTCCACAGACTTGATTGCAGCTATACTCAAACAGTTGTAAATACAATCTGACTCTGGATTATATGTACCTACTGGTCGATCTCTAAACAATCCTTACTACCTTAGTACTACTGACGGCCCCGATTTATCAATATGTTCCGTCATACTGAAAGGTGAAGAAGATTAACTTGAGTGGTCTGTTGCGATTTGTGGTGCTATTTTTGCCAAGAATAAGATTGGTTTCATTGATGGAACCATTACCAAACCCTCGAATAATCATCCTAATGCAGTTGATTGGCTTGGAGTTAATGCTACCTTGTATGTTGGATCTTACAAACTCTAAATCCATCATTGCGTTCTTCTACTAGCTACTATGCCACAATTAAGGAATTGTGAGATGATCTTAAGTTACGTTTTACTCTTGGGAATGGTCCAAAAATTATGCAGATGCGTGAAGATGTACAGACCTGTCGGGAGAATGGTCAGACTGTTGCCATTTATTTTGGCAAAGTGAAAAGGCTGTTTGGTGATTACAACTCCCTTCGGCCTCCTTTAGTTTGCACATGTGAAGCTTGTCAACCACACTCCACTTGCAACCATGCTGCTAATTCCTTCCAAGAATATGAGAAAGATATGATTTATCAATTTCTCATCGGTCTTGATGAAGACTATGACACATTGCGATCCAACATTATGACCACTGATCCACTGCCACGTGTCATGTGCATTTATGCTCTTGTTGCTCCGGAGGAGAATCACAAAGCCGTCATTCGGTCTCGGGAGCCTTCGACTGAATCCATGGCATATGTTGCACGACACCCACCACCTTCGGGTTCTTTGAAAATTGCTCTCACTTCAGCTGATCCCAAGAATCTTATATGTACGCATTTTCATTGCAAGAGTCATGGCAAAAATACTTGTTTCAAGCTCACGGGCATACTAGATTGGTTCAAATAGTTGAACAAGAAATCCAAGAATACGATAACGGCGGACTGGCCGCCGAAATCCTCCCGGCTCCACCACCTTTTTTCGGCGATGTTGTATCGCCACCTGGACACGCCGCGACAGCCACGCATAGTACCCTTGCCTGCTCTGACTTCAGTCCCGCTTTGTATGATGACCAATGGAGTACAACTCTACATTTATTTATTCAGTTTTATGTTGTGTCTGGCTATGGATCAGGTATGTCTACTTTACCATTGATTCTTGATTCGGGAGCCTCATATCACATGACTGGTGACAAAGTTTCTTTGATTGATATTACCACTACTATCAATTCTGCAAATGTTATATTTCCTGATGGATCTGTGTCATATGCGACACAATATGGGTTTATTCGCTTTGGAGATGTTACTCTTACTCATATGCTCTTCATACCTACTTGGTGATGTCATTTATTTTCACGTTCTAGATTGTTATATGCCTTAAAATGTCAAGATTTGTTTAATGAAAATTATTGCATTTTACAAAAAAAATCAGTACGAGGAATATGGTTGGAGTGGGTGAACAGAACTGAGGGTTTATAGACTTCGTCTACTGGATATGAATGTTCATCCTCATATCTTGTAGTATAATTTGACAGTTGCTTCAGTTTCGTCTTCTGATTTATGACATCAGTGTCTAGGGCATCCTTCCTCTACGGTGTTGTCTTCTGTTTCTACTCTTGGTTTTAGCACAAATAATGTTTATGTTCCTTGCTCTATATGTCACTGAGCAAAACAGACTAGACATAGTTTTCTTTTACTTCTTCGAAATATAGTTCTTTATTCGAATTGATACATTGTGATGTTTGGGTTCTTATAAGACACCATCTTCTAGTGGTGCATTTTATTTTTTGACTATAGTTGATGATTATTCCCAATCTGTTTGGGTTTATTTATTAGTTGCTTAAGTCAGAAGTTGCCTCTAGATTTATTGAATTTTGTGCTCCGATCAAGAACCAATTTGGATGCGTGGTTAGGCGTGTTCGGGCTGATGAAGGTACAAAATTTCTACCTTTGAGATCATACTTTGCTGAATCTGGGATTATTTTTTAGACATATATGGTTGATACACCACAGCAGAATGGTCGTGTTGAGCGAAAACATTGTCATTTGTTAAATGTGGCTCGTGCTTGGCGCTTTCAAGCCAATCTGCCAACTAAGTTCTGGAGAGAATATGTTCTTACACCTGTAATTTTGCTCAATCAGACACCGGCGAAGCAAATTAATGGTCGCACACCATTTGAGTTACTCTATGGACGTCTCCCAAATTACAAGTTTTTGCGCGTATTTGGGTGTTTATGTTTTGCTTCATACACCACCAGATTCCATGAAGAGTTTGCTCCATGAAGTCGCCGATGTCTATTTCTTGGGTATCCTTCCGGAAAAAATGTTATCTACTTTATGATTTGGAATCCCATACTTTCTTTAACAGTCAGGATGCTAATTTTTATGAAGACCAGTTTCCTTATGTTCTACCCCCAGTTTTCTCACCATTGTCAGCCACATCATCGCTGTCGACCACCTCATCGCCGCTGGTCACCTCACCGCCGTCGGCTCCCATGACACTGTCGACCACCTTGTCGCCACTGGTTACCTTGCCGCCTACTGAGTCAGTAACCCTTGCACCTCACGCGCTGCCCACCTCCGAGCCTCACGCGCTTCACATGTCGCCGACCACCATTGACCATGCACGTCATGCGCCGTCTGCCACTGCTCTGACAAGTTCATCGCTAATCAGCTCCTTGGCGTCTCCTCTGCCTACCTCGCCTCTGCCGCCTACTTCGCCAGTTCTGTTCCCAGCGCCGCCACCTGCGGCCGAGTTGCCTGTTGTATAACAAAGTGGTCGCAATCGTCGACCTCCTACTTATTTGGAAGATTATGTCTGCTCTGTTGCTAATATTAATAACCCCCCCACTGTTATGACCACACATGCGACATCACATTCCTCATTTGTTCTCTATCCTTTAACAAATTTTGTAATTACGATAAGTTTTCTAGTACGTATTCTAGATTTTTGGGTGCAGTAACTTCTAGTGCATATCCAACCACTTATTCTGAGGCTTCAAAGCATGCTCATTGGCGTGATTCAAAGGCTGATGAGATTAATGCGCTTAAGAGCAATAATACATAGACTTTGTCTTCATTACCTTTGCATAAGATTGCTATTAGATGCAAATGGGTGTATAATACTAAGTTCAAGTCTAATGGTACTATTGAGCACCACAAAGCTCGTCTGGTGGTCCTTGAAAATCACCATAAAGAAGGTATTGACTATACTGAGACAATTGCCTCTCTTGCAAAGATGAGTTCGGTTCATCTGTTTTTATCAGTTGCAGTCATTCGTGGTTTGGAACTTCACCAGATGGATGTGCATAATGCTTTTCTACGTGGTGATTTGCATGAAGAGGTATTTATGCGACCTCCACCGGGATACCCTGCCCCTCCTGGTCAGGTTTGTCGGATTCAAAAATCTCTTTATGATCTTTTTCAAGCTCCTCGCAATTGGTTTGCAAAATTTGCTCAGGCTTTACGTGCATTTGGTTTTGTTAAGAGAAAGGCAGATTACTCTCTATTTTCTTTTTTTCGTGGCTCGGTTTCTTTGCATGTACTTGTCTATATGGATGATTTGGTCATTGCAGGTAGTTCTTTGTCGCTCATCTCTGAATTCAAGAAATACTTGAGCTCTTGTTTTCCTATAAAGGATCTTAGTACACTTAAGTATTTCTTGGGTATAGAGGTTGCTAGAAGATCAGATGGGATGTTTCTTTCACAAAGGAAAGATGCCCTAGATATCTTATCTGATACAGGTTTTTCAGCTTCTAAACCGAATGACTTCCCTATGAAGCAGCAACATGATCTTGCGAAAGTTGAAGGCTCCTTTTATGATGATCCTAAGCAGCATCGGCGTCTGATGGGTCACCTCACTACCTGACTCTTACTCGTCCTGAGCTTAGTTATTTTGTTCATACGGTTGCTCAATTTATGAAGTCTCCTTGTGTTCCTCACTGGCAAGCTACAATTCGAGTTCTTCACTACTTGAAGAGTCTTCTTGGTCAAGGTTTATTTTTCTCTTCACGTAGTTCTTTACAGTTGAATGCTCATTGTGATTCCGATTGAGCTGCTTGCCACATTACGCGATGCTCTCTGTTTGGGTACTCTATGACAATTGGTGATTCTTTGATTTCATGGAAGGCTAAGAAGCAACCTACATTTTCTCGTTCTTCTGCTGAAGCGGAGTATCGTGTTATAGCAGTTGCATGTTGTGGGTTTTTGTGGCTTAAGTCTTTTCTTCGTGACTTAGGTGTTGTGCATTCTGCTCTTATGCGACTATTTTGTGACAGTCAATCTGCTCTCCATATTGCGGCTAATCCGGTGTTCCATGAATGTACGAAGCATATAGAGGTTGATTGTCATTTCGTCTGTGATCTTGTACAGTCTGGTACTCGTGTTACTCATCATATTTACACGACTGATCAACCTGTGGATTTTTTTACCAAAACTCTTGGACGGAATCAGTTTCACTCATTTGACAAGTTGGGCATTTCTGATCCCCATGCTCCAACTTGAGGAGGAGTATTAAGGAATATCAATATTATGTGAATATTACTTGTAATTGTAATTAGATTAGATTTATTTTCCTTTTCTGTTTAGACCTTTGTACCTCTACATAATGTAACCAGAGTATGAATACAATCACACAATTATTACCCGTAAATTCTTCATATAGACTTGAGTTCATCCTCAACTTCCTTATCATAGAATTAGTTTTTTTTAGAGGGGTGAGCCAGGCCCAAGAAGTAGTGCAACGCATGGGCGACTCGCGAAGACCCATATAGCAAGCTACCGTGATGGGTCTTCCCCCTTAAAAAATTGAGTTAATATCGTGTGGGCCATTGGGTACGTATGGTCTAAATGGTTTGATTATATAAGTAGTTGTAAATAGTTGTTAGACTCTATAAAAGTTAACGTGAATACATGATACCTTGGGTTTAAGGTGGAAAGAAATAAGATAATATATTTTAAAAATATAAAACACCACAAACAAAATAACGTGCCTTATAAATGTTATATTTTCAACTCAAACAAAGGAAGTTATACGTAGTTGATTTACATAATATTATAACTAAGATACTTCAAAAGTATATAGTACTTAAGTAAACAAGTAACCTATTGTTCCATAAGTAAGTATCATCTTAATTTTCCAAGACTAGATCATCATTAAAACTAAATTGTCAACAGCTAACTAAAATTTTGCTCTCTTAAACTACTACTATTTCTTTCTGAAGATATTTTTTTTTTCATCCAAGTAAAAAAAAAAAAGACGACTGTGAAATACTTTTTTCATCTTATTTAACCAGATGGGGAATTAGAAGCCTGCCAAACATTTCCTTCATCTAAATGTTTTCTCTGTTTTATTTATATAATTTTGAACAAACTAATTTTGTATGAAATATGCATGGAGAAAAATAAGGGAAGAGAATGGAAACACACCCAGTTAGGGGTGTCAAAATAGACTCGCAATGAGTCAAATGAATAAGTGAAAATATGGGTTGGATGGGTTGCGTTTGTGGGTTGATCGCGAGTTTACCCACATAGGTAGAAATTTGCGGATTTACCCATATGGGTTGATATATAAACCTATATGAGTCAATATATGGATTGAAACTCACGAGTTTACCCATATGTGTTTGTATTTAAACCCGTATGGATCAATATATGGGTTGATACCCACGGGTTTTACCCATATGGGTTGGTATATAAACTCATATGGGTTCATTTGTAGGTTAAAACCCTCGGGTTTACCCATTTTGACCCGTGAGTTGAATGATTTTTGACCCGCGGGTTTTAATCCAGCCCATTTTAACCCGATCCATTTTTGACCTGTTATAAAATGGGTCACACCCATATTTTTTTAGTTACTCATATTACCCAACTTATATTCGACCCGTCCATCCGTTTTGCACCCTTCACACCCACAAATTCTTCTTGTCTCTTTTCTTGAAACTAAATTATAACTTTAAAATGGATAGTAATGATTTAGTACATGTTGTATCTTCTGTAATTAGCTGTATGACAGTTAATCACACTTTCTGTTGAAAATGGGCGTGAGTGGATTAATTATACTTGGAAGAATCACGATATACTTTTGCTTTGCAGGTTTTTTATCGACCAAATGGGGCTCTTTTTGCGAAGTGAGTGCAATTTAAAGTAATCTCACCCAGTCAGGTTTGATGGTGACATTATTGTCCACTGAAGATATTTAATTTGCTCGATTAGCCTCGCTCTAAGGCCATGTTCAATTTTAAAAACTACGAGTGGTTTCTTACCAATTAAATATATTATTTTTTTCAATCTCTCTCTTCTATCTCACCCTAAAAAATATATTTAAGAGATCACCTTTTTTCCCTAAAGTGGTAAGAGACCACTCTCTATTATTCATGGAGCTCACTTGATTTTCTCCATCCTACTCAATGATTTTACCATTAATATTTAATCTAAATAAATTTGTTCACCCAAAATAATTAGAATGTGAAATTTAATAATACATTATAATATTTAAAATTAAATATTGTTTTAAAAAAATTATTTATTTTATTCTTTTATATATTGTCCTTCGTTGTAAAAAAATCATTTCATTTTTTTTCAAAAAATTATTATATATTTTATTTTTTTCCAGATTTTAGAACAAAATTATAATTTTTAAATATTTTACATATTTTAAAATTAATTTTACAAATTTAAAAAATTCAGAATTTACACAAAAAAACAAATGTTTGGATATGTGGCCCAATCAGAGGGTGCTACGTGTCCCGTCTGAATTTTTTTTTTAAAAAGTTGGTTGAGTGGGACAGGTGGCTCAGTGGCAGGGCGCCACGTGTCCCGTGAGGGGACAAAAAAGGGGCACACATGGGCGGCCCCTTGCGTTTGACGAAATTGACTCTTGACCGGGCTCTTACTTGGAGCCCAAAGAGTGGTCTCTTACTAGAGACCACCACTATGGGCATTTTTGGTCTCTAGAGCGATCTCTTAAAATTAAGAGACCACCACTGCACATGCCCTAAACATAAACTCCACGCATACCTATTGATTTTTCTAAATGTTTCTTTAATACTCCATCTGTTTCATGTCTATTTGCACAACAATCATTATAACGTTGTTTACCAAACATGTTTTATCGTCAATACATTTACCTACGACAAATAACGGTAAATAAAAAGTTGATATTTAAAACTACTAGTTACCACGAATTCAACAACATTATATACGATAATAATATTATTCATATATTTATTCAAATATGCGGTCAATTTGATAGAGAATAATGTCAAAAAACAAGAGTGCAAATAGAGGTGAGACGAAGGGAGTATTATATTAGTGTTTTTATATTATTAGAGTTATCAAATTTTATCATAAAATTAATTATTATTACAATGGGTCCAATTGTCATTACGTAGAGATTATTCATAAGTTCATATATAATTAATTTTTCCCATCAGCAATGTGAGACTTTAACACTTCCCTCACTTATAGCGGTAGCGAAATCATCTCAGAAAGGACAATCAATAAACATGCTTTTCACATGCAGCAATATTATTCATCGTGCAAACATAAACAGAAATGACCACCGATATAGGACTTTAACACACCCCTCAATGTAGCGACATAGATATTTTTCATTGTGCAAATATGAACATAAACCACGTGGACAGAAAGAGAGGTGTGGCAATGTACGTTTATTGGGCTAACCTTTAGTTCCGATGGCTTTCTATTATAAAATCAATTGTTATTAGAAAGAGATGATTGGGGATCTCATATGTTGAATTATAACTTTGTCAATCATCCACGTGGAACTCTAGAGGTACACGTATGCGTTTTTAAAACTATGTTTTGGTCGAAAGTGCTAATATGACCTTGTAAATTTTGAAAGTGCCAATCTAATCTTAAGTTTTGGACAAAAGGGTCAATCTAACACTAGCAACCAGAAATTGGCCGTAATCAGTAGAATGACCATTATACCCTTGATTAAAGAAATTCAATATATACATAGGAAAAGATAATAATGTCCCGCCATTCTTCTTCTTCTTTGCTGGTTCATCGTCGCCCGTCGTTGGTTCCTCTTTCGTCGATTGTTAGGTACGCCGGAGGGGACGAGCTTGTGGGTCTGACGCCTGCCGATTTAAGGTTAGTTTGCCAAGACCATGTTGTGGGTGCTTGTGGTTTTTGTCATCCGGGCTGACATATATAGTGGTGGTGGGCTAGGGTTTAGGGCGGGCTCGGTGGAGGGGGAAATGGAGGTGGTGAGCGAAGGAAGAGATGAGGATGTGGCTGAGAATAGGGGATGCTGGGGAGGTGGCTGAGAGGAGAAGGTGCTAGGGAGGTGAGGAGCTAGGGAGGGAGAGAAGCTGGGAGGAGAAGGTGGCAGTGGAGTGGCGGTGGAGCGGCGGTTGTGGAGCGGTGGGCAACGAGTGCATATATACCCAAAAGTTTAGTGGTATAATGGTCATGAAATTTTGAGTTTTAAGCCTAGGGTTATTTTGTCCACGTGACTTAATTTGGTAAGCGCTGAAATTGAGTAAAATGGATATAACTGCACAATTTTTACTAAAACTTAGGGTTAGTTTGACACGTTTAGATTTTACAAGGTTATATTGGCACTTTCGACCAAAATATAGGATTAAAAACATATTTTACCCCTTAACGTATTAACATCGCTAGAGGATCCTTGATCACTCACCTAATCGTATAAACTTCGCCAGAGGATTCTTGGAGTAATTAATGAAATTTATTGTCATAAGGTCCCGTTATTTCAATACTACGGATTGATGAGTAGATAAATCACGATATTCAATGATCAATCCTCGATATTCACTTTTTGAGGACATCAAATAATTTTTCCTTATTATAGGAAATTTTCATAGTATAATTATCATAATTTAAATATACTTAATCAAACACTTAGTTACTTGATCATGATCAATGACGCTTCGCTACAGGATTGTTGGACCTATGAAATGAAAGTTTTAGAAGCTTCTTGTAGCCAAAATAAAAAGAAAAGTTGGGTTTCGAAATGCATGGTCCAATAGGTCATTAATAAGCGACCGCATCACCAAATGTCGCCTGTCCATAGAGCGTGGAGGTGTTCAATTTGTTTGGCTATAAATATCCATTGGAGTTGGAGAAGTATTGTAGTTGTCGGAGCTCAATTAATTTTTGTGCACGTTATTTTTCTATATTTTCTCAACTTACTTCATTTTTCGTAGTATGTTTTATTTCTCATTTTATTATAAGAATTTCTAAAATATAACTTACTAATATCTAAAATTTGAGGAAAAAATTTACACCATTCTCGAGAGAAACTCCGAGTCCGTCACTATTGATAGAGTGGTGAATGAGTGAACGGGTTGAATATGAGTTGGATAATATTGTAATTAAAAATATGTGCATGACTCATTTTGATCCGTTTTATGACATATCAAAAATAGACTGGGTTGAAACCCGCATGTAAAAAATGAATAAATTCTCGCGTTTCAACTATATTGATCAAACTTGTGGATTTCAACTCTTATATTAATTCATATGAGTTTATACACCGACACATATAGATAAATCTGGGGATCTATCCATTTCATCAACCCTCGATCAACCTGCAAGCCTTACTCCTCCGATCCATATTTATCGATTACTCAATTGACCGGTCACCCATCATATTCATACGCAATCAAATTAAACAATAAGCACCCCGCTTGACCTGCGAATTATGAATTTATTTTGCCATGCTCCTAATCAGTGCATTTAGGTGGAGGAGTTAAATATGTTTAGCAAGAAATATCCATTTGTGTGCACATTGTGTTTTGCCCATGCAACATGGCAACACCTGCGACTTCTCCACATAATTTGGTGGTCCTTGGCGTAACCACCACCAGTAAATCAACGTTAATTTGAACGAATGCCGGGCGAAATGGGGCGTCATGTCGTGCACACACCGAACTCTCTGCCGCATCTCCTGTCTTGTGGAATGCTGGGAAACTTGGTGAGCCACAATTTTTTACTCAATTAACCAGAAGATTTAGGGAGAAAATGTGTTACACACGACAGTATTTGGACGTCAACTCCAATGCCATATGAAAATATTGAAGCAAAAGATGCAATAAATATAGTAATCGAGTGAATTTAGTGCTTACTCTATAAATCTAGGAATGTTATATGATTATTACTATAATTCCTATGTTTAATATGAATTTATTATTGAAAAGTAGTAGAAAATTAGAGGTTGGGTTTGAAATTTTAGTTTTACCAATTATTTAGTCGATACCAATAACTAGTCCCAATTAGCAATTTAACCAAGTATGCAAAAACAATAAAAGTTAACGCAGTTCTGTGAATTCACCTCCATTTCAGAAGAAAAAAATCCGCTAATTAGAAACAATACAGTACATAGCAACTTATACAATAGTACTTATCTTTACTAATTATTATGCTAGATTTTGCAAGCTCTCCTTGCTACCGGTCAGGCTTAATCAGATTTCCTCTGACTTCGAAACTCGTCGATGTTTGATCTTCACCTCCCGAAAAATAAAGGCATGTGCTTCTGAACTTTTTACAGTTTAATAACATATTGGGATGAAGAAAATGACTCTGAATGCTCTCAAAAATATCGAAACACGTAATTAGGTTTTTCTCAATGAAATGTGTTGTCTTGAAAGAGCAACCATGTTTCCTTTTTAAAATCGTGAACCAACTCGTGGAGTTAGAGTTGGTTTTTGTAAAGTCATATGCATCTCATGGATTATTTAAGTTGGCATTTGTGAACTAGTGTAATAGAAGAAAAACATAAGATGTTGGAACATACCGCGGAAAACATTCCATGTTGGAACATACCGCGGAAATTCAGATCCGGCGAGAAGAATATTGCGGTAATATTAGTATATGGAAATTGGAGATTACACAATATTTAATACAGCCGTTTAGAACTATAATGGAATTATGGAAAATCCATATATTTATGGAATTAAATTTATGGAATATTATGGGATAGTTGAGATAAGGAAAAAAAAATTATTTATGGGATTTGGATTTTTGAGATAAGGAAAAGCATATAAGGTATAGGAATATTATGGAGATAATTATGGAACAATTCCGATCTGCAATGGACAATAAATAGAGAACATTATAATGATGTAAACATACGAATTAAACCGAGAAAATATGCACTTCAGATTTCTATCTTCTGAAAGTATTTGCGAGAGCCAAATTCTTCATGTTCCAACATACACGACTTGTTTTCTAAAGTTCAGAACGTCTTAATTCCTCAGAAGGAGGAGATCCAGCATCGACGAGTTTCGAGGTCAGAGGGAGTTTGATCAAGGCGGATCGGTAGCAACGGGAGCTTGCAAAATCCACACGTTGTAATTAGAAGATAAGTATAGTTGTATGGTTACTTTGTACTATATTTCTTATTAGTGGACTTATTCTCAACTGCGTAACCAAGTTGTGTGTCTCGTGCATTATTTACTTTACATATTTGGTTGAGTTAAATTATGTTGGAACATATGATTACTAATTAAACTAAAGCGGTAAAACCAGTTTTCCAGTTTTGAACTCATCATGCTAGAACACTCCATCTTCAATTCAACTTTTCGATCATACTTCAGATGGAGTCATCATGCTGGAACACTCCATCTTGAACTCTTCTTCTGATGACTTGGAATATCCAATATAATCCCATGAAAGTGGGGATTATCCAATCCATAAAGATATGCTTAATTTAATCATGAAAATATGCTTTATCCAATCAATATGTGTAGGACTTAGAATCAGATTCGTCTTCAAACTTCTTAACTTAAAAATAATCATTTTGTGTGCTAGACTTTTAATTAAGTCCGTCTTCAGCCTCATTTGATGTTTCAACATGAAATAGTCTCTCTTGTCTTAATGCATAAGAGGTTCACAAATGCCAATCTAAAATATAGGTTAAATCACCTTAGACTTTACGGTTATGAAAGCCGAACTTATAAATTGCCTTCCGCTTTTATAGGAATATTGTGGGAATAACCCACTTTCACTATATGTGTGTATGATAAAATTCAACATAATTCTAACAATTTTTTCTCTTGAATTGAATCTCCAGACAGCTAGTTGTAGATGGGCGGATATCCCAAATGCACATCGATTGTGTCAAATGTATCAGATGCCTAATGGACGTGCCGATGTTCCATGTGCAAGGTGATGGTGCTAAATGTACCACATTCATGGTGGTTGTGTCAGTCTGTCAGATGTACTAGGCCCACGGTGGTTGTGCCAAATGTACTAGATAAAAACAGATGAACAGAGATAATGGTCACATAGACATACCAAAGGTACCCAAATACCACCAATTGGGAAAGGATTTATCAAACATAACAAAATTACAACAAGCTCAATTAGGAAATAATTTTTTAACATAACAGACTTGTAAATCCCAATAGAGACAGACAAAACTAACGTCTTCTCCAAACTCGTCAACGGATCACCCAAGCTCAATTTTCTTTCCCTTCTTTTCATCATCATGCAATGGAAATCCCAATATACCAATAGCTTGGATACCACTTATTGGTATCACCACCTAACTGTCAGAAAATTGAGCGTGTGTGTGGTCGAGTTATGCTTATAAATAAATCTGGTTTATTCTAAAAGCATGGGGAGACCAACTATTGGTTTTAAAATAAACTATTTTTTATTACTTTGTCAAGCAAATAAAAGTGTTTAGTTTATAAGGAAAACAGTTTATAAGATCAGTAAAACATACTCTAATTTCCTTGCGCAACACAACTTACGCCAAATATATTAGTTTTCTCCACAAACATGTTCAAAATTTATTATCACAACGGATTAAATAGAACACATACTCAAAGATGTGACTTTTAAAACGAGAACAATTGGTTGAACTAGGACCAAAAATTTCGATGTCTAGCTTGCTTGAATTAAAAGAGTATTACACGGAATATTATATTGTTTTGTTTCTAAATTGCAAGCAAAGAAGGGTACACCTGGAAGTAACTGAAAGCAAAAGAACCAGGGGATAAGTTAGTGTGTTGCTATTATAGCAATGGATGAAATCATTGTTCGGATCGGGAGAAAAACACGTAGGTGTGGATTGTCACTCTTCGAATTTCCGCATTCATTGCCCAACCACCAAAATTAAAACAGCATTACAATTTACACATAAGCTTTGATTACTTACTTGGTCTGAAAAAATCACAATTCACAATTTCAGAAATTTGTATCGCACGTTCACTCACAAATAAAACCAGGGTGATGTAGCTGGATTTTATTAGGTTACGCTCTAAAACATTTACATATCTGTATTAATGTTTTTATATTTATATCTTTATTGTGTGAAAATTTACATTTATAAGCATATGGGTTTAAAAAATTAGGTAATAAAACTTGGGTAAAATTTCATCTCTCTCCCTGCCTTTCACCATTCTTGCCGACCACCGTCTGTCGCCTGAATCTTGCCGGGAAAGTTATGATTCCATTTTAAAATGAAATTCGAATTTGTTGCCCGAAATGTCGTTGTAATCTCTTTTTTTGGTCGGAAATGTGTCTGAATCTTGAATTGTTTGGGTTGTTATCAGAATCTTGAATTTCCCGGTGACCTTTGGATTGTTAGAAATATTGTCAAAATCTGGCCGGGAATGTTGTTTGGGTTCTTTTTCCGGGAGATGCTGGGGTGGTTGGAGAGGTGGGATAGCTGGGATTCGGTGGGCAGAGGAGGGAGAGGTCTACCGGCGTTGGCTGAAATGGGCGGGAGAGGAGGGAGAGGGTGGAGGCGTCGCAGTGGCTGGGTCGGAGGGGGAATGGGAGGACGAAGGGCAGGTGGACGGTGGGGGACGTGGTCGAAGGTGGGATGGTGGAAGAAACCTCGGTGAGCTCGGCGTCCTGGGGGTGGAGGTGGCAGATGGCTGAGAGGGAAGGGTGGCTAGGACTTAGATTTAAAAAATTAAAAATTAATTTTGGAAATTAATTTAAAATTAAATATTAAAATCTGGAAAAAATTAAATTAAAAAGAATAATTTGAAAATATTTTTTGGATTAAATTCAAAAATTATATTTAAAATTAATTTAAAATTAAATATTATATTATAAAAATAATATTCTGAAAATCACATTTATAGTATATAAAATAATTTTGAAGTAAATTTTGATGATAGAAATAAATAAATAATTCTTTTTATAGAAAATATTGTATGTTTTGATAAGAATTTGTTCTTTTATGTTGTATTTACATTTCACTATACATAAGTAAATGTGTAATTTATTATTTAGGGCGAACGACTTGGGAGGCCCCTGAACTTCCTCCATCGTTCCATTTTAGCCCCTTATTTTTTTTTGAATACTTTTAGCCCCTCAACTGATAAAATTATTTAAATGTGGCCCTTCTGTCCACTCAAAGCGTTTACTTTGGTCAAAAACGTTAATTTTTAGGGCAAATTAGTAGTTTCACATTTTCCAGTTCCTTTCTCATTTTCTTTTATCTTTTTTCCTATTTTTCTTTTTCCTTATTTCATTTTATATTTTTATTTCCTTAATTTCTTTTCTATTTTTCTTATTTCATTTTCCCGCCTCCGTCTTCCTCCTCCCTTCCACCGTCCTCCGCCGCCTGCCGCCACCTTTCCACCACGATCTATCATCTGTCACCTCACCACCACCTTTTATCCTCCACCTCACCACCACCATCTATCCTCCGCCACCTCGCCACCACTATCTATTCTTCTCCCCGCCACCATCTATTCTCCTCCCCACCGCCACAGGATCCCGCACTGCCACCATCTATTCTCCTCCCCACCGCCACAGGATCCCGCACCGCCACCATATATTCTCCTCCAAGAATGGCTCCTATCTCCGAAGAAGCCTAAAATGACAGATGAGAGTTGGAAACCCAATTTGCAAATTTGGACCCAAATTATTGACCCCAATTTCCAAATATGAATCCAAATTGGATGCCTGGATACCCGATTTGAAGATCCAAAACTTGACTCGCATCCACCACTTCTCCACCTGCTACCTCCACCAAATTGTTCCCACCACAGGTTGGACTCCCATGTTGCAAGCGGTGACGGCCTAAAGGAATGCTGCTTCAACGACGGCAGGAGAAAAGAAGAATGCGGGAGAAAACCATCCGGGTATGGAGGAGAATAGATGGCGGCCCAGAAGCAGGCGGTGGGGGTTTCAGAGAGCTCGCCGGCGGGAAAAAAGAAGCAGGCGGTGCTGAAACCCTTGGCGGAAGAAAAATGGAGCAAGTCGCACTGCTCGAGAAGGACAAAAGGAAAAAAACAAAAGGAGAAAAGGATAAAGGAAAAGGAAAGAAAAGGAAAAGTAAAAATGAGAAATTACTATTTTACCCTTAAAATTGACATTTGACTATTACTTGACGCTTTGACTGGACTGAAGGGCCATGTTTTAACAGTTTTGTCAGTTAAGGGGCTAAAAGGGGACGATGGGGGGAGTTCAGGGGGGTTCCCAAGTCGTTCCCCCTATTATTTATAACATTTAAGATGAAAATTACATGAGTAGTT
>JAULKM010000011.1:1318180-1332528 GCA_032355605.1 Rubia tinctorum | reverse complement strand
ATTGTACAAGCTCAAATGTTGTACGAGCTCGATCAAAGTTCAAATATTGTACAAGCTCAAATGTTGTACGAGCTCGATCAAAGTTCAAATATTGTACAAGCTCAAATGTTGTACGAGCTCGATCAAAGTTCAAATATTGTACAAGCTCAAATGTTGTACGAGCTCGATCAAAGTTCAAATATTGTACAAGCTCAAATGTTGTACGAGCTCGAATACTGTACGAGCTCGAATGTCGTACGAGCTCGATTTCAAGATCGAATGTTATATGAGTTCGAACTTGAATGCTGTACGAGCTCAATCAAAGCTCGAATACTATGCGAGTTCGAATGTTGTACGAGCTCGAATGTTGTACGAGCTCGATCTAAGCTCGAATATTGTACGAGCTCGATCAAAGATCGAACTCGAATACGAACTCGAGCCATCGAGTCCGACCTTGAATGAAGATTTGAGAGATACTATCGAACTTGAACCGAACTCGAGATATTTTAAACGAGTTGAGTTGAAACTAAAGGTAATGACTTATTGGATAACTTGAGGCAGGGAAAGAAGAATAGAGGAAGAAAATATTGAATGATAACTTGTTGGGTTAATTACATAATGACTTATTGAATAATGACTTATTGGATAATATATTTTAACTCATTGAGTCAAATGAGGTATTAAATGGGTTATCCATTTAATGACCCAACTCATTATGATCCAACTCATTAAGACCCATTAATAAATGGGTTAAATGGATAATGACACATTGGATAATGAGTTAATTGGGTTTGGATAATGGATTTATCCAATTAACCCATTTGACGGGCCTAATTTTAGTTCAAAATTTAATTCAACACAATTCCGGGCAATACGATAACTTTTGCACTCGAGTATTTAACTTAGTTTTTGGTTTATTATTACTGTCTTTATATTGTTTAATTTTAATTCATTTCAATTCCGGAAAAATTGTGACCTAGGAGGAGTATTTTTGTTTCAATAAGAAGAAAGTGAGGCAGGATCATAGAATCGTAGCAGTGAGCAACGTAGGCCTTGTTTTAAAACACTTAAGCCATGAGGACATCCTAAGCATTGTCGGATTCTGAGCATTGTCCGACTAGCTTTATCACGTCCGACCTATGAATATCCGGCAAACTGGGTTATCTTGATTTCACCATGAAATTGAATCTATCCTGCAAGATCTGCTTCAACCACCATATCAGCCTGAAACCAACATCAGACGGACTACATTACCAGAAACAACATTGGACAGACTATGATGACAGAACCGGCAGACTACAGTAAACATCATACAAATACCACCAACATCCGACCAACTACGGCAACATCAGACAGATACTCCCAACTTCAGAGAGACTAATCGAATACTAGACTACCAACATCGTAACGACTTCTACAGCACAGATGCACCACTATGATATAACCATAACAAACACCAAGAACATATAGCACAAGAAACTGAAAATCAACCACAGCAAAACTAGCAGTGCACCCACCAAAAAAGATAATAAGTTGAAATATCGAATCAAAATTTAGTACTATATCCTTAAAACACATTGTCAAAGTCTCATCAATCCAACAAGCAACTAAGAAACATAAATAAAGACAAAAGAAGCTCCTCTGCATCCTTAACATAATCCAATCTAAGCCTTCTCCTTGGAAGCAGTAGCTGCAGCTTGACCACGGAGACGCCCAGTCCTCCTGGCAGCAATAAGTCCGACCTTCTGCCCAGGTGGAGCATCACGACGGACTGTACTGGCGTGACCAATATGTTGATGGTTACCACCACCATGAGGATGCTCCACAGGATTCATGGCAACACCACGAACCTTAGGCCAGCTGTTTCTCTTGACTCTGTACTTGTGGTAAGCATTACCGGCCTTGAGCATGGGCTTCTCAGTCCTTCCACCGCCTGCAACTTGACCGATCATAGCTCTGCAACCACTGGGAACAATCTTCTTTGCACCAGATGGCAGCTTAACCCTAGTACACAAATGCAATCAAATCAAGAACCATATAAACTATACAAACACCAATAGGCAGCAATTACAAAGCCCAACTTTAAGTCAGTGGAAAAACTAACTGAAGCCCAAACATTAACTGTGAATTTACTCGAAGCAGGTATAAGCAGCAGTGCTATGAATAACAGCAAATTTAAAAAAAATATATGTTATCAAACTGGCATCCAAAATTGAATGACATGCCTAACATTAATTCATACCCAAATCAAGAATTAAGGAAACAACTAAGCCCTTAAGAGTCTAAAGCTAATCAAGAACAGCACCAAGTTAAAGCAAGACTGCCACTTTTATAAACACCTGCACTAAATCAGATCAAACATACATACAAGAGAACCGTCAACAAGTAAAGAGCAAATCAAATTACGATGAAAGCAAGTCAACCCTAGATTAAAAATACAATCGGCAACAGTATTAAGAACCACAATAAACAGCCTACATAGATTAAATCGCATCACCAGATAATCAAAATCCAACTCCAAACACTAAAGATTCATGAAGACTAATAAAATAAAATAAACTGCATAAAAACAGGGTTCTTGATAAGCTGGAGATTATACCTAGAGGTACCGTTATCAGGGTTGTGGCTGATAATGATAGCGTAGTCACCAGAAGCCCTAGCAAAAACACCACGGTCGCCCATCTTGTGCTCCACGTTGCACACGACGGCTCCCTCGGGGATAGATCTGAGCGGCAGCACATTTCCGACGGTCAGAGTAGCCTTCTTACCGCAGTAAACAAACTGGCCGGTGAACATGCCCTCGGCGGCGACGAAGAGCTCCTTCTGGTGCTTGTAACGGAAGGGGTGGCGGAATGTGACGCGAGCAAGCGGCGCACCACGGCCGGGATCGTGGATGATCTCCGTGACTACCCCCTTGAGGTAACCATTGCGCTCGCCGAAGTCGAGCGTGCGGAAACGCGCCGGACCCTTGCGGTGGTGGGTGTGGGACTTGAAGACGGAACCTGCTCCCTTACGCTGAGCTCTGATCACGCGACCCATGGCGGCGACGGGGAGGGTACGGGGGAAAGGGGGAGGGAGTGTGTTTCTGCGAGTGAATTAGGGTTTTAGCATGCCAGAGGATTATAAAGTGCTGTTTTGGGAGCCCTAGTTGGGCTTTTAGGATTGGGCCTTCCGCATGCCAATTGGGCTGGATAGTTCGTCTCATACTATTTTCAACCATCTAATAATGTCACTAGATAACACCCGTTCGATGCACGATTTAAAATAAGTGAATGTATTTATTACATCTTATATTTTATTTATAAATAAAAAAATTAAAATAATTTTTTAAAACTATTTGTTGATACTACCTTCATATCGGTGGATGTGGAACCATAACTTTAGATGTTTGAATTTTGGTAAATTAAAGGAGTTGATGAAATTGAAATTAGAAAGGGAAAGGTATAATTAGTGGATGAAATTGAATTAATCTTGATATGAAAAAGTGTGTCAAATTCACAAAAACAATCGAAAAAAGAAAGTGTGTCACATCCAATTAAACATGGGAGTAAATAAAAATATGTTCATATTTATGAAAATAATATATGTACTCTATAAAAGTGAAAATAAAAATTCATAGAAAAATATGTATCAATTCTAAACAATATATTTATAAACTATGAACTACATATTCATAATTAGTTATTATTTAATAATTTTTAGTAAAATTATATTTTTATTTAATAAATAAATAGTAAGAGTATTCTTATTTATAAGGTAATGTAAATAATTGTATTTTTATATTACCAGTTGAATATATTTTTAATTAAGCAATATATTTTTGTAATTGAATATTACTATTAATATATAATTGAAAATTTTGTAACTTATACCATTGAAATGTTTGTAACCGGATCAAACCAATACAAAGTATACTTATAATCGATAACCTATACCATAATCAGATGGTATTATTAGCAAAAAATGTATTTAAAAAACTGTCAAAAAACTTATTGTTATGTTTTTTCATCTAATCCAAACTAAAATTAAACAAACTAAATAATGGATACTCTACAATTCATTTTATAAAAGATTGTATTTTCATGAGTTACTAAAATCAGTATTGTAATTTAATCTCCATAATCCATTTTATGAAAGGCTATATTTTCATAAGGAAAAAATTTCAGCAAAGTTGGTATATCCACAAACTTACAGACAAGCATTTTATTTTTAAACTTAAAAATAGTTTTTTAAAATTTAAATATTGTACTTTATAAGTTAAAACATGTATTATATGTGAAATTATAAGAGATATTATATGAAAAGTAAAATATTTAACTTCAAAAAAATTTATTTAAATTTAAAATTTTAGTATTTATTTTAACAAATACAGTGTATAGTTAAAAATTTACTATGGGATGCCCATAATTTAATGAGTGGTCACCTATCATAAGACCTACCCGTTCATAAGTTATTGGATGTTTGAAATTTTAAATAAAAATAGTATAATTTATTTTATAAAAAGTGAAATTTTTATAATTGTTGTACTTTTTCTATACCGTAATTTTGAGTTAAACAATATACATTTTAATATAAATATTATAACTTTTGTATAATATTTTTATATTTTCAAAATACGAATCACTAATATAATAATATATAATTAGTTTTTAAAAATATAGGCCAATAAAAAAATGTTAGATTCGGTACCGGTCGCAAGCACAGACTTCAAAAGCAATGACCCAAATCAACAAATAATGACGTTGGGTTCCCACTTGAAAGACTACGGAAAAGCACCTTCTGAAGTGCAATGGAGCTCGAGTCGAGATTGTATAGTATTTGAAATCGAACTTGAGTTTAACTAATATTGTTCATTAAATACGTTGAACTTTTCGAGCAACACAATATTTGATTTTTTTAAAAATATGATATATTATAATATATATATATATATAACATAAATTTAACCATGACTCGAGTTCAAGCTCAAACACGAGTCCGAGCCAGATTAATTTTACTTGGTATCGAGTTTGATTCAATAATTACAGACTCAATCGAACTCGAGTCGAGCTCGAGCTTAAGAAATTTCAAGCTGCTAGACTTGTTTACCTTTTACGTCATTTGCCCTTTTAATTTATATCTTGCAACTCTCTCTTTCTTATTCTACTTTTTCAATGCGAGATTCTTATATAGGTACCCTTCTTATAATAATAGCATCCTTTTCTTTTTGTCCATCCATTAAGACTGCAATTAATACTCCATTAATTCTTAAAATTTTCATTTCTCAAGAGAAGACATTGGAAACTAAACTTTTTTAATTATAACTAGAGCAAACGACTTAAGACACCCTCCAACTATACCTATCGTTCACCTTTCCCCCCCCCCCCCCTCCCCACTTTGTTTCCCATACTTTAGCCACCTGAAGTAACAAAAATGGCAACTTGTGGCCCTACTGTCAAGTTAAATCGTTAGAATATGGTCAAAACTTTGATTTTAGGGGCAAAATAGTCATTTCCCATTTTTCATTTATCTTTTTAAATTTTCCTTTATTGTTTTCAGCCCACATCATTTTTCTTTTCGGCCCACATCATATTTTTCAGTCCATATCATTTTTTCATTCTCTCTCCCCCACCAAAAACCCTAACTCCATTACACCACCACCTCGTCGCCAACTCCACCACCCCACTTCACTTTGTCGTCGACATCCCCAACTCCATAACACTACCACCTCGTTGTCGACTCCACCACTCCACCCCACTTCACCTCGTCTCCGACATCCCCAACTCCATAACACTACCACTCGTTGTCGACTCCACCACCCCACTTCACCTCGTCTCCGACATCCCCAACTCCACCACACCACCACCTCGTCGTCGACTCCAACTCCTTAAACCTTCCCCTTTCCCCTTCCGGCTCCCGACGGGACTTCAATTCCACCTCGCCGCCGACTCCAGCTCCTTAGCCTTCGCGCCATATTGCTCCTCCTTTTCTCCTTCATGATGGCAATCGCAGATCTGGAGTCGGAGTGCGCCAGAAAATGGATCGATGCGACGGCGATGACGGGGAGTAATCGATGCGACGACTTCGACGACACTTCTCTGTCCAATCTTCTCTGACTGCGAAGGCGATGATGAGGAGCAATCGACGATGAGAAACTCATCGGAGGCGGCACTTGGCTCTTGCTTTCGGCGGCGGAACTTGGCTCTTTAGGAAGGAGACCACGCAGGGGAGAAAGGAAAGATAATGGAAAATGGAAAATGACTATTTTATCCCTAAAATTAACGATTTGACCATATTTTAATGGGTTGACCTAACAGAATGGTCACAAGTTGCCAGTTTGTTAGTTCATGGGGCTAAAGTATGGGGAAAAAGTGGGGGGCCAAAGGTGAACGATAGGTATAGTTGGAGGACTTATGAAGTCGTTTGCTCTTATAACTATATAGATTTCATTTTCATTTTGTTAAATGACGTGAAATTTTGTGTGAGTGACATGTGGCAACAATTTTATGTGAGTGACACGTGGCAACAATGACCTTTTTAAATATATGTGTGTGTATATATATATATCATCTCCAATAATATTCAAGCTACTTTCAACTCTTTTTATTTATTTTAATTCTAATTGTTATAAAATTTATTTTAAATAGTAGATATTTATTTTCAATATTAAGATATTAATTATTAATTATTAAAAATTTAGTAAATAATTTAGTAAATATTTTTTTAAATAATAATATTTTAGTATTAATTTAATATTTTAGTAAAAGTTTATTTTAATATTTATTTTTAATATTACTATTTTAGTAAATGTGTATTTTAATTATTTATATGAATTATTTATTTTTAATACTAATATTTTATTAAATGCTATTTTAAATATTGAAATTAAATATTAATATTTTAGTAAAATTTTATTTTAAATATGAATATTTTAGTATACTTTTATTTTAGATATGAATATTTTTATTGTCCCACAATATAATTTGATGTATCTTAAAATTTGGTATTGAAGTGATCCAAATGAACTTTTTTCATGATTTAGTTTATTATATTTCTAATTATTAAAAATTTATTTACAAAATTCAAACTATTATTATTTAAATATTTAAATATTTAATTAATAATTAAAATATACTATTTATATTTAGTATTAGAATAGTATATAAAAAGTTTAAGTTTTTGATTGCATTGGTGATTAATAAACCTTTCAAAAGAAATATATTGGTTGAATTGGAGGTTTTGTAGGTAGATGAGAGATAAATTTTAGGGTAAAATACATTTATAACCCTAACTTTAGGATGAAAATGTCAATATAACTCTGCAATCTCATAAAGTACTAATTTAACCCTAACTAATTATTGCATGTGCCAATCTAATCCTAACTTTCGAAAAAATTATGTCGATATAGTCAAACTTCCTAATTTCGGCATTAACCAAATGAATTCAGGTAAGATTGGGAAATAAAATGACAAAAATACCCCTTATATCTTTGTTCTTCATCCCCTAAACCCTTTAAACTAAAGACTAAAAACTCAGTCGCCGCCTAATGTCTTCAAAACCTAATGTTGCCCATTTTCGTTGCTGCTATTTCCACCCCCACCTTCCTACTCCCACTCTCCTCCCCTCGCTGCGCTTCTCCTCTTCCCTCTCCTCTCCCCTCGTCGACGCTCTCCTCCTGAGATCACCGCCGTCGGTGTTTCACCACCCCCACCAACCCCAAATCCAAACGCCAAATGATACAGCGCATACAAATCACACACACAAAATAAAGACTAAAACTCTGTTGTTGAATAACAATTAAACTCATCCGATTTCATCCCATTAAAATTAATGATTTTTTATGGTTAATTACACAGTTTGATAGATCTTTCCCCATGGATGAATGTGGGGGAGAAGCATCAGTAGCTACTGTAACTTCCTCCCATAACCACCAAGTCCTAAAAGTTCTCGGAGCCTTCAAAGAAGCCTCCGCCACCTGCAGAAAGCCGCCTCGCAGGACTTCTCCACTTCGTCAGTCAAAGCTCTGTTCCAACTCCAGTTCGCTTCCAACTCCATCCTCTCCTCCGACCACCACCTCGCCGCTCTCTTCGCCCACCTCGCCGACTTCAAGACCTTGATCCCGACCTGAGAAAACAAACACCTCGACCCAAAACAAGGGATGATAAGGCCGTTCTTGACGAACCGGGTTTGATCCCCATCAAGATGTCAAGCCACAAAATTGGGGGATGTACATTTGATTAGGCCGGAGAAGAAAAAGGGCAAAATCGGGGAAGTGGTTTATGGCTAATCGAGGGAAAAGAATCGGGGAAGAATGGGTGGGGAAGAAAGAAATGGGGGAAGACTAAAGACGGCAGTGCGGGGTTTTTTTTAAAATCTTTTTAAAATTCAAGGGGAAAATCATCTTTTTCATAAGATCTGGCCAAACGAACACTAACTTAAAAGTTAGTAGAGTCAAAGTTTAGATTAACACTTTCTGAGATTGCAGGGTTATATTGCCACTTTCAACCAAAAGATAGAGTTATTTTAGCACTTTACTCTAAATTACATAATATGTAATTAGATTTTTTGATTGAGTTGGGTCATGTTTATATAAACATGATCTTACATGTTCACGACAATTTGTTTCAGGTAAACCAGCATTATTTTTCAAATTGGATTTTTTCTGGTCCCTAACATATCATCTTATACCATCTTTTGATCCCCGAGACCAAAACTGCCCCCTTTTGGGACCCAACAAATACAAAATAATTTATTTTCCGATATAGTCAGGGGTATTTTTATAATTTTGCTAATTAAAAAATGTTTCAATTAAAAATTCCCAATTCCCAATTTCTATTTCTTTTATCCTTTTCGATTTCTTTTCCATTTCCAATTTTTTTCTATATATTTTCCAATCCAACCGTCGACAAAGCCCTCACCCTCGAATTGAAACCCTCACCACACCGCTGTCGCCTTCTCCGACTCCGTCAAATTGAAACTCTCACCTTCGCCTTCTCTCCCACACCGTCGAATTGATTCTTCACCCTCGCCATCGTCGTCGAATTGATTCTTAAGCCTCGTTGTGGCCTTCTCGGCCTTGTCGTTAAATTGATCCGTCAACGTAGCTGACACTTCTCCATCACTGTTAGCCGACAGCGCTGCAGCTGTTCTCTGTATCTTTTGATTGACTAAATTCAGACAGCCGCACCGCCATTGGATTTCAATTCGAACAGCCGACAACGGGCATCGAGAGTTTCAATTCGACAGCGAGGGCTTCGTCAACAACAAGGGTTTCAATTCTACGACGAGGGCTTCATTGACAGCTGGATTGGAAAAGAATAGAAAAATAAATGGAAATAGAAAAAAATATAAATGGAAAAATAAAGAAAATGATAAAAGAAATAGAAATTGAGAATTTTAATTGAAAATATTTTTTATTTAGTAAAATCACAAATATACCCCTGACTATATCAGAAAATAAATTATTTTGTATTTGTTGGTTCCCAGAAGGATGTGGTTTTGGTCTCGAATACCAAAAGATGGTATAAGATGATATGTTAGGGATAAAAAATAATTCAATTTGGAAAATAATGTCGGTTTACCTGAAAACCATCCCGAATATAGTTTTGGGGACCGAACAAATCGTTTTTGAATTTTGGGTTACTGAAAGGACGTGGTTTTAATCCCGGGGATCAAAAGATGATATAAGATGATATTTCAGTGGAAAAAAAACATTTAGTCATTAAACAGCGTTGTAAATTTAATAAAATGAAGAAGGATAAATATTGCTGCAATTCACCATCTTGACCTTGATGCTTTAAAATGAAGAAGGATAAAGATGACAGGGGTGACAACAGTTGTAAATTTGAGTGGCCAGTTCGTGCATGAGTTAGGAACCTAAATGAAGTGGTTTCATCAATCAATTTTACAATTTTCTTTTTACAGTAATATTATATCAAATAATAATAAATTATGAAAGTTAAACCCTTTTTTTCTTTCTATTTTTGTTTGTTCATTTGATAATTTAAATCAGACCATGTTAAAATCAAGTTTGTGAAGTTGCAAATATTACTGGTAAACTCGTAAAATACTTCTTCTGTTTTCAATCTTCACGATAATTTCTAAATCCATTATGGCTAAATAAATAATTACTTAAATTTCATATATTGAGCTGGGATGATCAAATATGTATTTAAAAATTAACTGAAATATGTAAAGTTTGAGCTAAAACGGAGATCATATATTATTTTTAAATAGTATTAAGGCCTTGTCCCTTTTACATGATTAAAACTGGATTAAAGTAAATTAAACCAAAACTGAGTAAAAGTGAAACTAGCTAGTATTATAAAACTAAGAGATATATACTACAATATAACTCTATATAGTTGTGAAAGTGCTATTATAACCCTCAATTGTTTGAAATTAAAAAAAAAACCTGACTATTTAATGAAAGTGCAAATATAACCCTCAATAGTTTTAGAGTAAACAATAACACTGACTATTTAATAAAAGTGTCAATACATTAGTGGAGGAATGAGTGATTAAAGGCGGTTCTATCGAAGCAGAGAAGGCAATTTAGAACCGTGTTCGCTGGCTCCGCCTTTGATCGAAATCTATCAAAGGCGGTTCAAAAAATCGCCTTTAATAGGGTCTGAAATGGGTTCCAAACTCATAACATATTTCTGACATTCCAAAACAATAGCTTTCGGAAACCAATCGGTTTCTGACATCGAGGAAAATCCAGATCTGAAACACTGCAATAGCAATTTCAAAAACAACAATACATAATCTATTTTAATAAATAATCTAAACACCAATACACAATACACTGAAACCCTATCGGGGCAGCGGCGACGAGCGAAGGAGCTTACGCAGTGGCGACGAGCGGAGGAGCTTACAGATATTTGTCGGAATATTTTTTTTTTTACTTTCATTGATTATATAGGGTTATATTGACACTGTCAAACAATTTAAAGTTATATTGAAACTTTCAAACAATTTAAAGTTATATTGACACTTATATCTACGATTATAAGCACACTAAATTAAATGATATTAATTTAAATGAAAAATAAATAAATTAAACTCAGCCAAGAATGAAAATCGAAAGACATTTAGGCTGAGAAGAGATAGCTTCACCGTCCAGGACTCCAAATTGACGTGTAGTACTGGGCATACAAGATTCTCGTTGATGCGTACTAATTCCCTTCTACTCTTGAAACTACTTGGATGAAATTGAACTGAAAATGAAAAGAAACAATTAGAGGTAAAAAATGTTCCAAATACAATGAACGGAAGGAGCTTCATGTTTTCATAAAATATGATCGGACATTTTATGAAGTCCGTATCTTGAAATACGATTTCTCATAATCATGGAAAAATCAAGGTTTAAAGTGTAAATTAGAATAAATGAAGTAAAATTTTTGGGTTGCATGAATCGGGTTATAAACTTTATAATTACTACATGTTGCAATTTTTAATATTGCAACTAAGATCTTTTAACTTTTATTATTCTAATTAAACTCCGTCTTTCCATAAACTTATGGAAATACATTCTTTCCCAACACTTTGCCCATTTTATATATTTTATAATTAAGATTTAAAAGAAACACTTTAAAAGACATGACTATAATAAATATAATATTATTTAATATAGAAAAACTTTATAACACTATGACTTAAGAGTCCGTCTCTTGAAAGACGGTTTTTCCATAAGCCATGGAAAGATCAAGGTTTAAAGTGTAAATTAGAAGAAATGAAGATAAAATTTTCGGTTGCATGAATCGGGTTATAAACTTTATAACTACTACATGTTGCAATTTTTAATATTGCAACTAAGATCTTTTATTATTCTAATTAAACCCCTTCTTTGCATAAGTTTATGGAAAGACATTCTTTCCCAACACTTTGCCCATTTTATATATTTTATAATTAATATTTAAAAGAAACACTTTAATAGACACTATAATAAATCTAATATTATTTAATATAGAAAAACTTTATAACACTATGATTTAATGATATATAGATTAAAATATTTAATCTGTAATAAAATGTTATGATGGTATTCCTTTGTCCACATTTAAACATCTAATTTTAATGTTTTGAAGTTTAAAACACATGTACTCGATTCTAAATATTTTTAAATAAATATGACGGACACAAAATCTTGTTTTAGATCGACTGACCTATATGGAGTTATTTTAAAATTGATGCAAATAATAAGGTGATTTGATATTTGTTTTTATATATTGCAACGAGATTCCTATAACTTTAAGAAAATTTTAAAAATGTATTGCAGTGTATAAATAATTCTAATTTGACCATAAAAGTTATTGAAACGAGTTTTTTAATGACTGATTTAACCATAAGTTGGTCTAGCAAGAGACTTTCTCATAATTGAAAGTTATTTTTATATAAATTTAATGTTAAAAAATGTAATATACATTATGATTAAACTAATAGAATTTTAAATCGTATTTTAATATAAATTTACTATCTAAATAATATATTATTGATCTTTCAGAGTTAAAGTGATGAAGTTAAATAGAGGTGGAGGAAGTAGGTTAGAACAAATCTCACTTTGAACACAAGGATTATTATTAAAAACGAAAAAAACAAGTCAATCTTCATCCAATTTTTTTGGCTTCAACTTCAACCACCTTTATCAATTCTTTACACTTAAGCCAAGTCTCAAGTTCCTATCGCTTACTCAATTTTATCTCCATCTTAAATACTCCCTCCCTCCCTCTAATTTTTAAATATTCACACTCTTTACTTTTTAAGATGATTTTTTATTGATATTTTCCTTTTTTGCTAAATTTTAAATTATTTTCATCTATTCAATTTACTTTTTTATCTTCCCAATTTGTTAGACTAAATCAATTAGAAGATTATATTATATTATATTTTGTTTAGAGTTATACTTTGACTCTTCTATCTTTATGTCTTGTACTCTATTTATTCTCCTGATCCTCAATAATAATGATCATGTGAAATCATTCTTTCATGGTATTAGAGCAAGTTCTGATCCAAAATTCCAAACCCTAAATTTTTTATTTTTACTGCCTCCCTCCCTCCCCTTTCCGACCAATACCACCGGTTTCCGGTAAACTTCCGGCCATATTCCGGCCAAATCACCTTCTTCTCCGGCAAATTTTTCCGGCATTCTGGCGACTCCAGTCTGCTCCTCCCTTCCGTCGGCTTTCTTCTCCGGCTTCCCGAGTCATCAACGGCGTTTAGTTCCGATCTTCAGCGGCGGTCTTCCATCATCGTTATCACTGCCACCCGTCTCGAGTTCCAGAGCCCCGACGTCCAAACGTCCCGACAGCAGTGTTCCCGTCCATTGGGGTGTCATCTCTGGTTCAAAGTCTTTCTCTCCGGCAAAGTTCCAGAAGCAACAGTCACTTCCCCCGGCTGTTCGTTCCGGCGAGCAAAATTTTTGGCGCATGAGATCCACGCGCCAAAAGACAAGAGCGCGCACTTCAGCTTTCGCGCGTGCGTTTCATGCGCTCTCCCCCATACCAGCGCGTTTTATCACGCGTGCGTGTACTAGACGCGCATTTTCTCCATACAGCGCGTTACATCACGCGCCAGCTGCTGACCGCGCGTTTTCCCACTCGCCTGGCGCTATTTGGGCAGCATTTTTGCTGATTTCTTTTTGCCTTTATGGACATGGCTCATTTTCATTGTCAAAGGAGTGATAATTTAACATTTAATGGTCTTTCTTCTCATCGACAACAAAATGGTACCAAGTGGATTGTCGATTCTGGCGCCACAACACATATGGCATCGTCCCCTCCTGCTGTTGATAATGTCGCACCTTATCATGGTTCTTCCTGCGTACATGTTGGTAATGGTTCTCAACTCCATATTACTCACGTTGGTAATTCCCGGATTTCTAAATCCGTGTCTCTGTATGATGTGATTATTGTGCCTGACATCACTAAAAATTTTCTTTCGATTAGCAAATTAACTCGGGATTTAAATGCTGTTGTCTGTTTTGATGATCGATCATTTAGTATTTGGCATAAAATTACTAGTGAAACCTTGGGTCACGGTAACAGTGAAAATGGGCTTTATGTTTTAGACTATGGTGCATATGCTTTGTTATCCACTGTGGAATCAAATAAGTCGCGTGCGTCTTTTGAAATATGGCATGCTAGACTTGGTCATGTACCGCATTCTGTTATTTCTGGTTTGCGAGCTTCTGGATCTTTATCTGTCTCATCGATTTTGCCAAAACCTACCCTTTGTGATGCATGCGAAAAGGTTAAAGGAAAACGTTTATCTTTTAATAAAAATGATAAACGTGCCGCTAGGGTACTTGATCTTGTTCACTGTGACCTATGGGGGCCCTCTCCTATTTTATCTGCTGATGGTTTCTCTTACTATGCTCTTTTCCTCGATGA
>JAULKM010000011.1:1277372-1296862 GCA_032355605.1 Rubia tinctorum | reverse complement strand
TAGTACTTGGTAATCCTATTAATTCCCATTCGAAGAGATTACTAAAGGACTTATTTCGGTGTTTGCAAACTTTTTAGTTAACAACTTGATGTAGATAAACTCATGCTGCTTCAGAAAAGAATAGATGGCGATCTGAAAACACTATTAGGCTTAGGGATGGATATTCTTTGGAGAATTCAATTTTAATAAAATTGCATTGATGATGTAGTTGAGTGCTTGAAAATGGCTTTTTTTAATGCTTTGAGAATTTCGAGCAAGTTCGTTTTTCAAAAAAAAATATATTGAGTGTAGGTGCTTCTATTTATGTGTGTAGGTGCTTTTAAGTTAAAGGTGTGGGTGCTTGAAAATGGTTTTTTTTATGCTTTGAAAATTTAGAGCAATTTAATTTTTAAATTTTTTTTATTGAGCGTAGGTGTTTCAAGTATGTGTATAGGTGCTTTGAGTTTAATGTGTAAGTTCTTGAAAATTGTATTCTTAGTGCTTTGAAAATTTTGGACAAGTTTTTTTAAAAAAAAATAATTATTGACCGTAGGTGCTTCACGTTATGTGTGTAGGTGTTTTAAGTTAAAGGCGTAGGTGCTTGAAAATTGTATTCTTGGTGCTTTGAGAATTTCGAGCAAGTTTATTTATTTTATTGAGAGTAGGTGCTTCAAGTTGTGTGAGTAGGTGCTTTAAGTTAAAGGTGTGGGTGCTTGAAAATTGTATTCTTCGTTCTTTGAGAATTTTGAGCAAGTTTATTTATTTTTTAATATTTTATTGAGCGTAAGTGCTTCAAGTTATGTGTGTAGGTGTTTTAAGTTAAAGGTATGGGTTCTTGAAAATTGTATTCTTGGTGTTTTGAGAATTTTGTACAAAATTTGTATAAATTTTATTAAGCACAAAGCGAAGGTGCTTCAAGTTATGTGTGTAGGTTCTTTAAGTTAAATGGTCGGTGCTTGAAAATGTTTTTTTGGTGTTTTGAGAATTTCAAGCAAGTTTGTTTATTTTATTTTTTTACCGAGCGTAGGTGCTTCAAGTTATGCGTTTAGGTGCTTTAAATTAAAGGTGTCGGTACTTGAAAATTGTATTCTTGGTGTTTTGATAATTTCGGGCAAGTTCTTATTAAAAAAATTATTGAGTGTAGGTGCTTGTATATACGCGTGTAGATGTTTAAGTTAAAGGTTTAGGTGCTTGAAAATTGTATTTTTGGTGCTTTGAGAATTTCGGGCAAAATTTGTATAAATTTTATGAAGCATACAACCTAGGTGCTTCAAGTTGTGTCTATAGGTGCTTTAACTTAAAGGTGTGGGTGTTTGAAAATGGTATTTTTGGTATTCTGAGAATTTTGAGCAAGTTTGGTTATTTGTTTGTTTAAACTGAGGCGTTGTGTCCATAAGTGCTTGAAAATTGTATATTTTGGTGTTTTAAGAATTTCGTGCAAGTTTGTGTTTGAATTATAATGAGGGTAAATTGTAGGTACTTCTACTCTTGTTTGCAGGTGCTTCTAAGATGGGTTGCAGGTGCTTCAAATTCTATTTGTTAGGGTTTTGAGTATTTGATCAGCATCCATGTAGAGATGAATGTCCAGACATTATATCTACACTATTGTTTTTTCACTAACTTACTTTAAAATGGCATTGAGTGTAAAACGTGGGTTTGTGTTTAAATTATATTTAGCATAAAGGGTAGGTGCTTCTACTTTGATTTGTAGGTGGTTTAATATAAAGGTGTCGGTTATTGAAAATGATATTTTTGGTTCTTTTAGAATTTTGTGCAAATTTGATAGTTTTTTAAAATTTTGTTAAGCATAAAACATAGGTTTGGGTGCTTGAAAATTGTATTTTTGGTGCTTTGAGAGTTTCGGGCAAAATTTGTATAAAATTTATTAAGCATAAAGCGTAGGTGCTTCAAGTTATGTGTGTAGGTGCTTTAAGTTAAAAGTGTGGGTGCTTGAAAATGGTTTTTTGGTGCTTTGAGAATTTCTAGTAAGTTTCTTTATTTTTTAAAATTTTATTGAGCGTAGGTGTTTCAAGTTATGTGTGTAGGTGTTTTAAGTTAAAGGTGTGGGTGCTTGAAAATTGTATTCTTGGTGCTTTGAGAATTTCAGCCAAGTTTTTTATTAAAAAAACATTATTGAGCTTTGGTGCTTCTATTTATGTGTGTATGTGCTTTAAGTTATAGGTGCAAGTGCTTGAAAATTGTATTTTTGGTGTTTTGAGGGCAAAATTTGTATAAATGTTACTAAGCATAAAACGTAGGTGCTTCAAGTTATGTGTGTAAGTGCTTTAAGTTAAAGGTGTGGGTGCTTGAAAATGGTTTTTTGGTGCTTTGAGAATTTCGAACAAGTTTATTTATTTTTAAAATTTTATTTAGCGTAGGCGTTTCAAATTATATGTGTAGGAGTTTTAAGTTAAAGGTGTGGGTGCTTGAAAATAATATTCTTGGTGCTTGGAGAATTTCTGCCAAGTTTTTTTAAAAAAATAATTATTGAGCTTAGGTGCTTCTATTTATGTGTGTATGTTTTTTAAGTTATAGGTGTGGGTGCTTCAAAATTGTATTTTTGGTTCTTTGAGGGAAAATTTGTATAAATTTTACTAAGCACAGAGTGTAGGTGCTTCAAGTTATGTGTGTAGGTGCTTTGAGTTAAAGGTGTGTGTAGGTGGATGATAAGCTTAATTAGAGTGAAGAAACACTCCTAGTTTAGTCAACAATTCCTGCCAGAATGAGCTGAGACATATTCTGTCCCTATCAGTTACTATTGGGTTTGGTAATCTATGGTGTTTGTAGACCAAAGAAAATATAGTTCTACTAACTTCTCAGCGGTAAAAGGGTGTGAAAAAGAAACAAAACGACTATACTTTGTCAATCTGTCAACTACTACTAGGACAATATCCATGCTTTTGGGTTGTGGCAATTTGTCCAAAAATTTTTTAATGTGTTTCCATACTTGTGTAGGGACTGGTAATGGTTGCAATAATCCAGATGGATGACAATGCTCAATCTTATACTTTTGACAAATTTGACAATGTTGAATGAATTGAATAATGCCTTGCCTGATTCCTGAACAAATAGACATACCTAGCACCCTTATAATTGTTGCAGATTAGCCAAAATGACCACCTATAGTCGAAGCATGCATAGAAGATAAGATAACTTTCCTGATATCCGCATTAGATCCCACATAAATTCTTTTAACTTTCTTCAATATGCCATGAATATATTGACTTTTTAAGTTTGAACCAGTGTTAAGAGCAGCCGGAGCTATCAGTTTTTGGCTTTCATCATCATCCTAATAGCTAAACTGCAACTGTACAATCCAAGAAGGTTGTACAGTGCTAATAGTATTAATTATACATATATCTTTGAACTGGTCATGATCATGCTCAGAGCTATTTTACTCTTTATGCTTAAAATCTTGTTGATCTTCAAGGGCATTTCCTGGAAAATCATCCTTTTCTGGATTAGGATGGAGTTGATTTCCACAAGTTTATGGTAATCTTGATAAAGCATCAGAAGCCTTATTTTCCATTCCTCTTCTGTACTGAATTTCAAAGTTGTATCATGACCACTTTGTAGTCCACTTGTGCTGGAAAGCATGATGTAACTTCTGATCAAGTAAATGTTTAAGGCCGGGTGGTCAGTTTTAATTATGAAATGGCTCCCAATCAAATAGTGTCTCCACTTTTCCACAGCCATCACAATAGCCAACTGTTCTTTCTCATAAGTGGAAAGTACCTTGTTCTTTTGGCATAAAGATTTTTTGAGAAATTCAATTGGTTGATTTGTCTTTAATAGTACTGCTCCAATTCCCTGATCACTGGCATCTATTTCTATGAAAAATCGCTTATCAAATTCTGACATTTTCAAAATAGGTGCTTGAGGTTGCCAATGAAATGGATACAAAATGAGAGTAAGAATGTTTCTGGTGTTGTTAAGAGGATGTCTCTATAGGAAATTCAATTTAGGGGGATAATTATTTGTGTTTTAAATGTGGTGAGAATTATGTGATGGGCCATCAGTGTAAATTTAAGAAATTAAACTGGATTAATGCACAAACTGAAGAAACTGAGGGTGAGATTTGGATTATGGAAAATACTGAGAGCAGTAGGAAAAGTCAGGAGGTTTTTGAGCAGTTTATGCCTAAGACAATTGATGGAAATATGAGGATTAACACATAATCATAAATGGTGAATTAAGGGCATAAATGTGAGTATTCTATTTTACAATTACAACAATGAAAGTTTTATAGATCCTGACATAATTAAGCTTGCTGGTTTGAATGAGTGTAGAGCTAGGACTTGTGTGGTTACAGTGGAAAATGGTGATCAAATCTATGGGTCTATTGTATGTCTTAGGGTGCAATGGAGTGTGCAACAACATAACTTTTCATATGACATGAGAGTTATGCCTTTGGTAGAGATAGACATAATACTAGGTGTCAACTAGATGAGCCTTTTTAATACTATATCATTTGATTTGATAATCACCATATTACATTTGCAAAGGTAGTAAATGGATTTTACATGGTGAAGATGAGACCGTGGTAATTAAGTTGATCACAGGAGCTGCGGCTAAACAATTATATGAACATAAGAGAAGGAGAATGTTTCAAGCATTTTTGACCTAATGTTAACAGTTCTGAATTGAAGTTCATTGATGCAAAGTGGCACGATAGGGAATTTCCGAGTAGAAAAATGCAAAAAATGTTGTGTGAATTAGATAAGATTGATTGTAAGATGATGAAAAGTGGTGAGGATGAAGAGCTGGGAAAATATACTAAAACCTATGATTAGGATATTCAACATTTAATGAGTAGGTAGACAACTATCTTAGATATACCTAATACATTACCACCTTCTAGGCACATTAATCATCAGATTAAATTGAAATTAGATGAAAGAGAATTCAAGATGAAGCCATATAGATATCCTCATGCCTTGAAGGGATAAATTGAAAGACTAGTTGATGAAATGTTGGAAAATAAAGTGGTTAGACACAGCAACAGTCCTTTTGCATCACCAGTTTTATTAGTTAAGAAAACAGACAATTCATGAAGGCTTTGTATATATTATAGGAAAATAAATGACATGACTGTGAAGGTCAGATTTCATATGACTATTATTGATGAACTTTGGATGAATTACATGACTCTAAATTCTTTTCTAAGCTGGACCCGATATCTGGTTATCATCAGATCATATTGAATGACGTACATAAAACAACATTCCAAACACATTGTGGCCATTTTGAGTTTTTGGTGATGTAGTTTGGGCTTACAAATGCATCTGCCACGTTCCAAGCACTTACAAATTAGGTATTCAAAGATAAATTGAGGAAATTAGCATTAGTATTCTTTTATGACATCCTGGTTTACGGGAAAACTCATGAGGATCATTTGCAGCATTTGGAAACCGTTTTAAGAATTATGAAGCAAGATCAGTTGCATGCAAAAAAAATCCAACTGTGTTTTTGCAAAATCTCCAGTTGAATAGTTAGGTCATTTGATCACAACTGAAGGAGTCAAAATGGATCAAGGCAAGGTGATGTGTATGTTGGATCTGCCAATTCCTAAAACATTAAATAACTTAGAGGATTCCTTGGATTAGCTAGTTATTATAGGATATTTAATGCATTATTTGGAACCATTTGCAGACCATTATATGACTTGTTGAAGAAGAATTCATTTCATTGGCAACCACATACTACTACACCATTTAACAAGTTGAAAGAAGCAATCACCTCAATCACTTATTTTGAAAAATGCCAGATTTTGATAAGAGATTTTTCATAGAAATAGATACTAGTGATCATGGAATTGGAGCAGTACTATTATAAATAAATCAGCCAATTTCATTTCTCAAAAAATCTTTGTGCCAAAAGAACAAGGTACTGTCCACTTTTGAGAAAGAACTGTTGGCTAATGTGATGGCTGTGGAAAAGTGGAGACACTATTTGATTGGGAGCCATTTCATAATTAAAACTGATCACCAGGCCTTAACATTTACCTGATCAGAAGTTACATCATGCTTTCCAGCACAAGTAGACTACTAAGTGGTTAGGATACAACTTTGAAATTCATTACAGAAGAGGAAAGGAAAATAAGGCTTGTGATGCTTTATCAAGATTACCATGAACTTATGGATATCAACTCCATCCTGATCCAGAAAATAATGAATTTCCAGGAAATTCCCTTGAAGATCAACCAGAGTTTAAGTAGAAAGAGAAAAATAACTCTGAGCATGATCATGATCAATTCACATAAGTAGGTATGATTAATACTATTAGCACTATACAACCTTCTTGGATTGCACAGTTGGAGTATAGCTATTAGGATGATGATGAAAGCCAAAAATTGATAGCTCTGACTGCTTTTAATGCTGGTTCAAACTCAAAAAGTCAATATATTCATGGCATATTGAAGAAAGGTAAAAGAATTTATGTGGAATCTAATACGGATATCTGGAAAGTTATCTTATCTTCTATGCATGCTTCGGCTATAGGTGGTCATTTTAGCCAATCTGCAACAATTAGAAGGGTGCTAGGTATGTCTACTTGGTCAGGAATCAGGCAAGACATTATTCAATTCATTCAACATTGTGAAATTTGTCAAAAGTATAAGATTGAGCATGGTCATCCATATGGATTATTGCAACCATTACCAGTCCCTACACAAGCATGGAAACACATTACAAATTTTGTGGAGAAATTGCCACAACCCAAAGGCATGGATATTGTCCTAGTAGTAGTTGACAGATTGACAAAGTATAGTCATTTTGTGGCTTTGTCACACCATTTTACCGCTCTATATATAGCAGGACTATATTTTTATGGGGTCTACAAACACCATAGATTACCAAATCCAATAGTAAGTGATAGGGACAAAATATGTCTCAGCTCTTTCTGGCAGGATTTGTTCACTAAACTAGGAGTATTTATTCACTCTAATTAATCCTATCATTCATAGATTGATGACCAAACTGAAAGGGTTAATCAAGAACTTGAAAAATTTTCTGAGGTGTTTTTGTGGGGATAGACCAGATTCTCTGTTGAATGATAGTACAACACTGCTTTCCATTCTAATATTGGGATGACACCCTATGTAGAACTGTTTGGAATGAAACCATTGGTTATACCATTTGGAGCTCTATCAGATTATTTATTTTCTGCTACTCAAGATATTATGCGACAGAGAGAGGCTACCAATGCATTGTTATAACAACATTTACATAAGGCTCAGGAAAGGATAAAGCTATTTGCAGATCAAAGGAGAACTGAGAGGGAGTTTGCAGTGGATGCTCATATTTATCTCAGAATTAAGAAATACAAGAAAAAAGACTCTGAATGGTCATCTAAATATGAAACTTTCCCCTAAGTTTTGTGGCCTTTCAAGATTTTGCAAAGGATTGGGGTAACGGCATACAAATTACAACTTTCATACACATTCAAGATACATTTAGTGTTTCATGTGTGACTATTTAAAAACATTTGGGCATCCCTCCTTCCGACACAGTAGTTTTACCACCTGAAAACTTGGATGATTCTCTTCCAACATTTTCAAAGAGGGTCCTGCAAAGGAGACTACTGCAAGCTTAGAATCATCAAGTGGTGCAATTGTTAATTGAATGGTCAAATTTGCCTCCAAAAGAAGTATCTTGGGATGACACTTTTGTTATTCAAACTCAATTTCCATCTTTTAAGTTTTAGTTTCAATAGTCGCAGTGCATTGCATCTTGAGGACAAACTAATTTTTTAAGGGTGGGGGAGTGTCATGACATTAAGGGTATAGTAGTAATTTCCCTAACCTTTAGGTGAATCAGCTCACAGCCACTAAACTTGAATGGCTAATCGGAGATGGCTCAAGTGGAGAGACTTTGCTGCAAGTTGGTTACAACAGGATTCTTCACCCAATTGGCACAATTAGTAGTATGTAGATTGGATTCGGTTAGGAGATCCATTAGCTCTAGTTTTGGATATCAAATATGTAAACTCTTTGAGAGTCTTGTATCACCTTTTCTTTGAACTTTTAAATTTGATTTCCTTCTTCATTTTTTGCATCTTCAATTCGAATACTTTATCAATTTAAATTTTAATCCTACTTAAAACCTTCCAATCACGATAATAGCGTCAATAGCCCAAAGAGCCAGAGGAAGCCCAAAGAATATAGTAGACCACACGACCCGGATTGGTGGGGATGATTGTGACCAATAGGGGTGATCAAATTGCCCGACCCACCCCGAACCATTTTGACCCGGCTCATATGAGTTGGGTCGGGTCAATGTCCCTTTTGGGTCGAGTGAGTCGGGTCAAAATGGGTCTGGTCAAAACGGGTCGGGTCAGATTTTAACCTAATCGACTTGTTTTGACCCATTTACAATTTTACCTCATTTTCTTTAAAAAAAAATCACAAATAAATAGTTTAATACAACATACCCACCATTAATTTAATTCATAAACAAGTTTAATATTCTTGATTTTTTTTATAAAACTAAAAATAATTTTTCAAAACTACTATTAATTATAAATAATATATCTATCAATATATGAAATATATATTCATAATTGTATAAATAAATTTTAGTAAAATTATTTTTAATGAAACATTTAAAGCATTCTAACTAAGTAAAATGAAAATAATTGTATTTTTCTTTATTAAGTGAATAATATATAATTAAATATAATATAATATAATATTCTTATTTTAAATTATATAAAAATAAATCATAATTTTATTTATTATTTAAATACTATTACATTTAAAAATAATATATTTTATTTAAATATATTATAAAAAATTACGATTTTTATATGATTTTGGTCGACTCATGATCCAGTCCGACCCGACCCAAAACTATGAAAATTTTGACCCGACCCAACCCGTTTGTCCCAAAATTTTGGGTCAATTTGGGCCGGGACAGCTGACCCACCCGACCCATGAACACCCCTAGTGATGTGCATGGATTTAGAATTTAACCCAAGTCTGTAAGGACCCGACCCGAAGAACTCGACCTAACGTATAAAAAATGAGTTCATGCCCGAATTTTTTTATCCATCGGGTTCAGGCCACTTTTGGATTTACATACATAAAAACAAATTGATTTTAGTCTAAAATATGACAAAGTCTTGGGAAATGCTGTCTTTCCACGAGGCTATGGAAATACGGTATTTTTCAAGACTTTGTCGACTAAAACCAATTTATCAATATGTATGAATATCTAAAAGTGGACTCATAAAAACTCTAACTATATTTATTATTTTATCCATTGATCCTAATTTTCTAACATTTCCACCGTGCATCCTATAAACAAATGAAGGTATTGGCTTAAATGTTTCTGGGTGTTGGCAATGGATTCATGCATGGCATTTATACACAAGAGAAACGTGAGCTACTGCACTACAGCATTTTTCAACTCCACACTTACAGCACACGGCGCCATATTACTGCACTAATTTCATGACTAACTCCCAAAGAATAGGAGTAACTAGCATTGACTAAGAAATAGCAATCAGTTTGTTGATTGTCACGAGAACTAAAACTTGAGAAGCCCATTAGTCATGGGCTGGACTAGAAATATATTTTTGGTCCATAGCCATCAATCATCATCATTAATAATTGTTGTAGAAAACATTTTGATTGCTGTTGATGAGAGCCTAATTTGCAGGCTGGAAAAGGGGAACAAAAAATGAGACAAAAAGAAAACACGATTGCTTAAGATCATGTCACAGCCGATTGCTTAATGTAAGTTCAATTTTCAATTATGGTATTGCTTCTGATCAAACTGGGATCGAGAAACTGTTTGAAGAGTAATTAAGATCAGAATATATTTGATCATTTGTTTTTCTGGGTGTATTTTGGTTGTTTTGCAGTGCCCTTATGAATTCAGATTGAGATTTTCTTCTTGTTTTGTTCCAGAATGGCTCCGGGATGTGAAGGTGATATATTGCTGTTTGTTCCGATCTTTGAAATTTATTGCTGTTTGTGTTTTTATCTGAATCTTGGATTTTTGCCTTTGATGTTCAATAGGAAAAGCTGTTGTTATCATGGGAGTTAGTGCTTCTGGGAAATCGTGAGTTTCATTTTTACTGATTGTAATTATCTTGATTCTTCTGTTGCCTGTTTTAAGCTAGGAGTATCTGTTTTCGTTGTTCTTGCGATTCTGTACTGTTCATCTGTCTACGTGTATACTCCCTTCGTCCTCGAAGAACTGTATTTAGCTGTAAAAAAAGGATAATTTCACCATCAATTTGCTTGAAAAAACACATAATTTTGAAAGAGAAGTGAAGTGAGGAAGTTTAATGCTGTTTCTCTATTCAATTTTGAATTCCATGCCTACTCGGGAATGGAGTCTATGTTTAGGAGGACATTTATTAGGCGTCGAAGGGAGTAATCCTCCGTTGGTTGGAATTGTATAGGCTAGAATGGGTTAATCTCTCGTTAGAGGAATCCGATATGTCGCTTAAGAAGATGTATATACTTATATGATCAGATTCTTGCACAAATCAGATATAGGAGATCCTATAAGTAACTCGAGGATTGGCATTGTAACGCAGCTGCATTAGTGTATCGAAGCGCGAGGCAGCGGGTAAATATGGATGCTATCATTTCTAAATTATCCTCATGTGCTCTAGTTGGATTGACCTTTCCCTCTAACCTTCATGCTATGCTCATATGAGTTTCTGATCTGCTGTTTTGGAACCTGTCTGCTGCAGAACAATAGGCCAAATGCTGGCTGATGTTTTAGGCTGTAGTTTCATCGACGCTGATGATTACCATCCACAATCTAACAAGGGTATGGTATCGACAGCTCTTGATATGTTCTCGACTAGTAGATCACATTGTTTTTGCTTGGCATTGACGTGTGAACATCGTGTTTCAAACAGATAAGATGAAGAATGGGATTCCTCTATCAGATGGAGATCGCATTCCATGGCTCGAAACACTAAGAGATTGCCTGAAAACCAGCATAGCCAACGGAGAAACTGTGATTATGGGATGCTCAGCTCTGCAACAGCATTACAGGGAAATCCTGAGATGTGCTGATAAAAACTATAAGCCGGGATCCTACATCTGCGTGATCAAATTTGTGCTTCTGGATGCTCCGGCTGAGGTTCTTTCTTCTCGGCTGGAGAAAAGATATGAGGAAGGGAACCATTTCATGCCCGCGAAGCTCTTGCAATCCCAGATAGATTTACTTGAGGTTGATGAAGCTGAAGGAATAATCAAGGTTGATGCAACAGTAGAACCTCGGATATTGGTCGATATGATACAATCTGTCCTTGTCAAACCTCATTTACATTAAGTTTTTGGAACCATTAAATCTGTCCTAGCTACGAATGCTGCTATTTACAAAAAATGTGTTGATATCCTTGGGGCTAAGCCTATCATTGCTACTGAGTGTGAATCTGCTTTCTGCATAGGAATGGGGTGTGCACAATTTTCAGGAAGAAAATGATTAATGAGCCTGAACTAATATCTAGAATCAGATTCACAAATGGCAATTGCATTCTATGTATTTTTCCATGTGTTTTTCACTTGTTATCTACATCTGAAACAAGTACTGACTTGAGGCGTTCCGTTCAACTTTCCACCTCCATTATGTTAAAATGTGTTTATGTTAAAATGTGTGTTTGAAAGAGTTGTGCTTATAAGCAAGTTGATTTATTTTGACTTATTTTGAAAGGAGGGGAGATCAGATTCTGATTTTCCCCAAAAAATAACTTCTACTTCCCCGTCCCACAAAATGTAAATATTCAGATACCGAGGAAATAGATCAATCGCAGGAACTGAAATTGAAAGGGTGGATGTTCATATACAAAAAAAAGAGAGGTAGATAATTCATTAATCGAGGAAGATTATAGATGAACAAATGAAACTTTAAATTTACGATGTATAGATACAATATTTTTTAGAGTCATGCATAGATACAACATTAAATAGTCACACATTGTAATTTTAGTGGGTGACACTTTGCAAGGTGCCGTAGATAAGCGTGAGGTTGACATTTGGCAAAAGTGACATGACTAATTGCGGGGGTAACACTTGCCCAACAAGTTGCCATTTCAGTTATAGTTATTGATTATACTTGTTTTATGAGACAATTTACTATATTACTACTTATTCTGATTCTATTACTTTTCGAGTTTTTTTTCTATCACGACAAGATTTTTAGCATTCTTATCAATCTCATCTTCCACTCATATATCCAGGCTCCAACATTATGTTTTAATTAACTATTATTTTTTTAACTTTTGACATGTGTTCATATTTACTTACTTTTATCAATTTTTTTCTAAAACAAGTAATTGTTTGGTGTGATGGTCATGTATGATGTGTTTTGAGAATGTTGTGGACTGGAAGGGGATTAAAATAAAAATAAAATGAATTATAGATGCTGAAAAATGGGGATCTGTCGACCTAGCAAAGTATTATTGGGTATTGTTGGGGAAATAGTCTTGGACCCATAGAATGGGCCGTTTAAATAATGAATAGGCCCGACAAGGGAGCAGAAAACGGATATCGCTCACGTGCGGGTGGGGCTTGTTGAATAAGGTCCAGTCAAAGTCAAAACTGTGTTGTGGGCCAACAATCTCATTCGGGTACAAACACGTGTGAGGTGACCCAGGAAATGGCGGGGAGGTCACTTTCCTTTTAAAATTCACAGCCTCCCCAAGTAATTAATCTCTCCGTTTCGGTGTAAGCAAATTTTTTTTTTGCAGTTACATATAATGAGTTGAGTCAGGGGCGGATCTACATGGGCCTAGAGTCCCCTCCAACCCCGTCGATGTGGGTTCGTCAGATATGTGTTTTTCAAGGTGTTTACAGTTTGGAAAACATAGATCATGGTTGGATAAAGTGGTGTTACAGCTGTAGAAGATCCATGTTTGGCGCAGTGATATTGATGCGTGATACGCTCCTCTTTGCCAAGTGGTCATATTTTTCGCAGGAAGCAAGTTAATATCCCCTAGGGCGATGTTATCGTTTTTATTGGATCTTTGATCTGTAATAGTACAGATGATCAGTCTGGTTGACATGTAATTTAGATATCCTTGCAATATGTTAGTTATTGCTAGAGACTAGTTAGCTTGGATGTCAATTTCACTCATTGTAATCGCCGCTGAGCATTCTTCCCAGCATCTTGGAATGATTGATTTTTTTTTAAAAAAATAAGTTAAACGAGTTCATTATATAATTTATTTAACTAATGAGGTGATTTTGATGTTTTTTTATGTATTACAACGAGATTATTTTAATTTTTTTTTAAAATTAAAGTCATTGAAATAAGATGTTTTAATACTGGTCCAACCGTTAGTAGGTCTAACTAGAATCTTTCTCAATAAAGAAATAGGAACATTTGATTGAGTGTAAAATATGAATGTGTGATTTTATTAATGACACAAGAGGCCTATATATAGGAAGCATGTACAGAAGCACAACTGGAAAAATGATTCTAACTAAGGCATACAAGATATACAAGAATAACACAATATCTTCTACACTCCTTATAAAGTTGGAGTATAAGGATCCCGAACGCCCAACTTGCCAAGTAAAGTCTGAAAGAATTGTCGATCAAGCGCATTAGTAAACAAATATGCTGGATAATTAGAAGTGCCAATATGATAAGTAAACTCATCACTAGACTGAACAAAATCTTGAACAAAATGACAGTAAATCTCAATGTGTTTCGTCCTCTCACGAAACACTGGATTGTTGCAATAGGAAGAGCTGTTTGACTATCACAGTATAGACGCATCGGGTAGAATAAGCAATACCCAATGACCGAAGAAAAGACTTGAGCCACAACAATTCACAACAAGCAACTGCCATAGCTCTATATTCAGCTTCAGCCGAAGAACGAGAAACAGTCGGTAGTTTCTTCGTCTTCCAAGAAATCGGAGGCTCACCAATCATCACAAAATAACCAGTCAAAGATTTTCTAGTAATGGGACAAGTTGCCCAATCAAAATCGCGGAAAGCCATAAGCTGAAGCGAACTCTTAGCTAACAGAAACAGACCTTGACAATGATAACTCTTCAAATAGTGTAACACACGCATGACAACCCGCCAATGGGCCAAACATGGCTTCTCCATAAATTGAGCCAAGGTATGAATTGAATAGCTAAGCTCCAGACAAATGATGGTAAGATAAATGAGCTTCGGACGAATGATGGTAAGATAAATTGTCCTGCTGTTCCATGGTAAAATCAGTGTGTTTCACCGCTAACAACCCAGTGTCTGACAAAATATTCAGAACATATTTTCATTGATATACAAACATGCCATCAGGGTGACGAGCTATCTCAATGCCCAAAAAATACTTGAGAACAACAAGATCCTTCATATGAAAACAGGAGCACAAATACTTCTTGAATTTAACTATCATCTCAGGAGATGAACCAACAATCATAAGATCATCAACATAAACCAGAACATGAAGACACACACCATCATGAAGATAAGTGAACAGAGAGTAATCTTTCTTACTCTGAACAAAGCCAAAGAGGCAAAGAGTAGCAACAAGCTTTGCGAACCAATTCCAAGGAGTTTGCCAAAGACCATAAAGATATTTGTGAAGCTTGCAAACCAAACCAGGCGCTGGTAAAATGTAGCTCGGAGGCAGACACATGCACACCTCCTCCTCAAGATCATCATGGAGAAATGCATTGTGAACATCCATCTGATGCAAATCCCAATCACGAATAGAAGCAACAACCAAGAAAAGACGCACTGAACTCATCTTGGCAACTGGAGCAAATGTCACTGTAAAGTCAGTGCCCTCAATCTGACGATTACCAAGAACAACCAAACGAGCCTTGTACCTCTCAATGTAACCATCAGACTTGAACTTAGTCCGGTAAACCCACTTGCATCCAATGGTCTTTTTACCAGGCGAAAGAGGAGCAAGAACCCAAGTATCATCCCGCACGAGTGCCTCAATATTGCTGGACATAGCGGCACGCCAATGAGGATGGCGAAAAGCATCAGCATATGTAACTAGATCCGCGACGTCTGTAATTACAGCTAAAAATCTAAAACGAGAAACCAAAAAATTATTAAAGGAAACATAATCAACAATAGGGTAACGAGTACCTGAGGACAGTGCAGTAGCAGACAACTAGATAGTAGCTGAGGGGGGGGGGGGTTATCGAGCGAGTAACCATGCAAATGTAGTCTTTAAATTTAACCGCAGGCTGACAAGGATGAGTGCTCGGGGGACGGACAACCCAGACTAACTCTATCGGCAGCTCGGACAACTCGAAGGATGGTTGCGGGTCATCAGACATGGCTGACGGCGATGGCTGGCAATCGAAAGTGGACGGACGCAGCTAGGGTGAGCTGGTCGTTAACCGATTTGGAGCGGTGGTGTCTCTAGAGTCCGAGTTGGCGGCATCGGTTGTGGTCGTGGCTTAGAATCAGGCGCCGACTCTGGGATGAAGTCGTCATAAAAACAGGTGATTGTAATGACAAATGATCAGCAGACAGCTTCTTTCTTGAAACTGGTGCAAATGGAATTTAATCTTCTTAAAATATCACATCCCGACTGTCAAACACCATACGAGACTTCAAGTCATAAATACGCGGGGCCTTCTTGTCAATTGGATAGCCAAGAAAGACGCACTTCCAACTTCTGGATGCAAACTTATCACGCGGCAGTGGAAACTAAGAGGCAAAGCACAGACAACCAAACACAATGAGGTGACTGTAGGCTGGTGCGTGACCGTACGAAAGTTGATGAGGCGATCGGCCATCTAGCACAGGTGTTAGTGTGTGATTGATAAGGTAGGCACCTGTAACGATGCATTCTCCCCAAAATTCGATACGCAAATGAGCTTGGAAATGAAGAGCACGCACAACATTTAAAATATGTATGTGCTTGTGTTCCACTCGCCCATTTTGCTGAGGTGTGTAGACTGTGGATGTCTCGAATCGAACCATTTTCCGCAAAAAATGATCTGAGAGGGAGGAATTCAGTTCCATTGTCTGTTCGAACCCGTTGAACAACATAGCAAAACTGTGTTTGAACAAATGCAAAGAACTCCTTCATCTTCAGTGGTACTTGAGACTTAGAAACTAATAAATAAACCCAAACAACTCGGAAATAAACATCAACTATAGTTAAAAAGGAAAATACTCCACTAGAAGATGGTGAACCATAAGGCCCCCAAACATCACAATGTATAATTTCAAATAAATGACTAGATTTCGCAGAACTAACAGGGAAACTATGTCTAGACTGATTTGCTTTGTGACAGACTAAGCAGGGAACAACTTTATTAATATCACTAGTATTTAAAGAAATAGCTGAGATAAAAGACAAAACCGAAGAAGACGGATGCCCAAAATGCTAATGTCATAAAATAGACGAAGACACTGATGAACAATTGACAAGGACAGTGACTGTGTAGATCGTGGAACTCCCAATGTGCACAACCAATAAACCCCTGCTCACCGCGTCAATCACTGTCCTCGTGCTGATATCCTGTAATATACATAATTTTTCGGTAAGCAAAACTAGACATTTTAAAGCATCAGTTAACTTGGCAAACGATAAAAAATTGCATTGTAATGCCAGAATAAATAAAACATGATCAACAACGATATCTCCAGATCGAAGTTTGCCATGTTCAACAACAGTGGAAACAAATCCATCAGGTAGAATAACATCAACATTTGCAGCATAGTTAACATCATAAAGAATACTCTTGTCGCCGGTCATATGGTAGGAAGCACCAGCTTCAAGAATCTAAGGTAAAATAAGCTTACCCGACATATTCTCAGAGAAATTAAACTTAGAGAACATGTTTAAAACCGCACTCCATTGATCCTTATACAGAGTCGGGCCAAAGGCAGACTGATTGGAATCGGTGACCACGGCGGCGACGCCCGCTGGTGAAGTAGCTAAGACGGTCGCAGGCTGGGCGGCTCCGACGAATGGCACACTAAGGATGGTGCATGTCTTGGGATTGGTGGCAGCCTTCGGGCCTGATGCAGGGGGTCAATTCTCAGTGAACCACTCCGTATATCCAATGATATGGAAATAGGTGGTAACATCATGACCCTCACGACCACAATAAGTGCAAAGAAGACTCCGACGAACGGCGGCGGCGACTGGGTACCTCCTGGGCCGATGGCGGTTGTCTTCAGACCAGAGGATTTCGTCTGACGATGGGCAACAAAAGCCATAGTGTCTCCTCCTGAAGTAACAGAGTCACAGGCTGAGATGACAGTCATTTGACGCTCCTCTCGAGAAATAAGCTAGTAAACCTTGTCGAGTGTAGGCAAGGGATCTTGTGCAAAAATGTAAGAGCGAAGAGTGACATAGCCATCGTCCAAACCAACCATAAATTGATGAACCCTCTCACGTTCAACCTGAACAATAGCTACATCCGGACAAACAACACAAGTACGTGGATGCATGTAAGCAAGCAAATCATTCCAAAGATTCTTGGAACGACCAAAGTAGGCATTAACAGCCTGACCATTCTGACTATAGTTGTAAACGTTTGCACAAATTTGACAAATACGTTGACCATTCCCAGCTGAGAAACGCTGATGGAGATCATCCCACAGCTCCTTAACCGAATCATAATAAGTAACGACAGACTGAACAGATGGATCGAGTGTCTGAACGATCCAATCAATAAGCATAAAATTCAAGCTACTCTAATCATTAGCAACAGGTTCATCAGGCAAAAGCTTGGTGATAGACCCATCAAGAAAACCAAGCTTACTTTTAGAATTAAAAGCATTAGGAATAGCAGTACTCCAATCATTGTAACTATCACCATTTAAAATCAAAGAAGTAATAAGCAAACCAGTGTGATATGATGGATGAACATAGTACGAATGTGATGGTGGTAGAACATGGGAATCTCCGGCCAGACGACGGAGATCGGAGGTAGCCGAACTCTCGGCACCGAGGAGTAGTTGACGGAGGGAACGACGGAGGATGGCAGCGTCATCGGCGGTCGACGGTGGATCAGTCGTGGTGGGTGGAAAATCGGCGGTGACGACGACGGAAGAGATGGAGGCGATGGGCTGCTCGGTTTTGGCATCGAGGGTTTCAATCAAAACTTGGTTCGACGACTCCATTGGGCAGCGGGGCACGCATGAACGGACGACGGGGTGGCATGTGAGATCGGTGAAAGCTGGGGGCGGCGGTGCGTGGCGACGGCGCATGAAGAACAGATGAAGCGGCGTCGGCGACAGCAACTGAGATGTTTATGCGTGAAATTTTTTCAGAATTATCAAGATTTAGGATCTGATACCATGTAAAATATGAATGTGAGATTTTATTAATGACGCAAGAGACCTATATATAGGCAGCATATACAAAATCAAAATTGGAAAAAGATTCTAACTAAGGCATACAAGATATACAAGAATATTCACAAAATATCTTCTACATTGAGACACACGAAAATAGGAATTAAGAACCTTGGATGGAGGGAGTATAGTATTTTGAATAAAAAAAATTAAAAGGAAAATTTAATATTAGTCTCCAATTTAAACCGACTTTAGTTCTACCTTCTATAGTTTTTTTTCTTAAGAAAGAATATACATTTAATTTCAATTCTTGTTAAAATTGAAGTAAAAGATCACGTGAAATCAACATTCAAAAGCCTTTTAGTGTTGGATGCAGGTGACCTTTGAATTCTATAAATATTTTTTTTGGAATAAGGTGGTGCACTTTCATTCATAGCTGATGAGGGATTACATATTACAATGGAGCGAGTTAAATTGTGTGCATTTGTGACTTTTAGTCTATCTACCTTAACCATTAATTATAGAACACCATCTCGAGAACAAAAATTTCGCTTACCAGTTGTCTGTTATCAAGAGAAATACATGAGTAGTTGGTGATTTGTAGCGTATTGTCACAATCCGTCTTAAGGAAAAAATATTTTTTACAGCGCCGTTCTTAATTTCACTGTCAAGAAATGAAAGCCGAACTCAAAACTTCACGAAAATAAAGTTAAAAGTGTTGATTCTATTAGTGTTTACAAAATTAAGGACAGCATCGATACACTGAGCTTTATTTATTTTCAAATGAAAATAATTAGTCCCTCCATCCCAGCCTATTCTGCATAAAATCTTTTTTTAGTCAAAAATGTCAAACTTTGACCACATATTTGGTAGGTATATGAATAAAAAAATTATTGTATGAGATATTATTAAATTCGTCATAACATGTAATTTCTAAATATTAAGTTTTTGTGTACTGTTATTGTCAATAACTATACATATTTACAGTTAAACATGTTTATTGGAGATTGTGAAAAGATTATGTTAAGAATAGGATGGTACAGAGGGGTATCTTGTGTCCACCCGTTTGATTAGCATTACATTCCCGCTATTGTGTCATACTTAGGGGTGCTTATCGAGCGAGTCGATCGCGAGCAGAGGGTTGCTCGACTCGACTCGCGAGCTTTTTTAGTCTTGCTCGACTCGACTCGAGAACTCGCGAGTTCCATTACAACATGCTCGAGCTCGAGCTCGTCAAAATTTATTGTTG
>JAULKM010000011.1:1266626-1277272 GCA_032355605.1 Rubia tinctorum | reverse complement strand
TGACGGTCCTGGAATAACTTTACACTTCATGTGTCTGTTGGGAAGAGAACTATCCTTTTTTGTGCTACAGAGTGATTCCTTTTTTGTCTTGCTTTTGCTTCCAACCAATTGATCATTATCTGAACAACAAAAGAGATTTTTTTTTCTTTTCAGTTTCAGTGAGCAATAAACCGGCAATAAGATAGAACTGCTCCAAACTGCACTAACATACAGACAAGCACAATGTAAGCAAGTACAGCCCTAACATAAGAATCCCTACTTCATATGTAAAGTCAAGGTGGAGAATGTAAAATAAAAAGACTCAAAAATATCATGAATTAACCCTGAAACGGTAATTCAAGCACGATTCTGATGAAATAAACTAAAAACATCAGAAGCCAAAATGTTCCACTAATCCTTTCCTTATCTGCATTTTGCAGAACTTAGTTCATTGTAGTTGCAAACCTGTTATCTAACCACTGTTATTCTCGATTCTTGACAGATTATGATTTCCAAGAAGTTTGCCGGGTTTGTTTCCCACATAAATCAATAATAGAAGGAGACCAGTCACTGAAAGTAAGATCATATATGCAAGCCCCGATATAAGGCAATAATCACAATGTAATCTTATAGAATGGCATGAGATTCATCCTGAAAATGAGCACCTCGACTGGACAAGACAGCACGTGGTCGTAAAACTGGACTAGCTTTGATGCTTGTGCTGTTTTCTTCCAGGACTTTCAACTCCCTGCTGTGCACAGCTCCTTTGGAACAACAGAAAGCACGATCATATCGGTATCAAGTTGAGTATAACAGTATCCAAAGAACAAAAGGTACAAAAGAGAAATGGGGAATGTATAGCTACCTTGATCAGAATTGTCCATGAATTGAGGCACCCTTACAACTGATGTAGGGGAGTCATCTACATAAATGAAAAAAGTTACAGACACTCGGCGTACAACAGTCATCAATATTTTTTTTGAAAGTCATCAAAAACTAATTAATAGTGAAGTTGAAGCACATGTCAAATAATCATTAAAACTTATACTAACATATACTCAATTTCGATTAAACTGAAATGAACTGAATTCTGTACAATTTTTTACTGATAACAACGAACTGAGCTGTAATCAAGTCAGAAAAGAATAGGGCCCAAGTATATAAGTTCAAACTTGTCTCATATACAGAAATCATCCATCAATAAGGTGCAGCAAATACAAACTGTTGATTCAATAAAAAATATATGTGTGGTACAGCTAAAACAAGAAATTTACATGCTTCTTCCATAACTCCCCCCCCCCAAAAAAAAGCATAAATTTGGAACAAGATCAAAAGAACAAGTCAGCATGAAACTGACCGTCTTTATGGACCAGGAGCCTGAAGGGGTTAATCGTGTGGCCTAGCCGTGCTAGAGTGTCACCACTACTACCTAGTTTTCACGCACGTCGCACTCAGCTTGGTTGCTCCTAGCACACCAAGCCTTTAGAGGGGCGTGGACGAGTACGCAGCAGAAATACACGAGTTTAAAACGGGAGCAAGGCTTCACAGCACAAACAACAAGAAAGCAATATAAGGCTCGACAACTGGGAAGCAAATACTCGTTCTCAATATATTGCAATAAGGTAACCAGATGTGGATATACATATATATATATACATATATATATATACCCTACCTAATTTACATATATGCATAACATTTTGATAATTGAAAGTACAAATATAACCCTTTTCTGGCACATTTAGGCCGAAATTGGGTGAAAAGTCAATGATTTTTTTAATAAAAAAGAAAAATGGTAAAGTTACTATTTCAGCGCTAATGTTTTGTTTTGTTTTTTGGGCCTCCATTCTCATTTTCCATTCGTTTCCTTCTCTGCCTCCTTCTCCATTCTTCACCCTTCTCCTTCATCTCCGCATCTTTCTCCATTCTTCACCGCCTCCTTCTTCTCTTCTTAACCAACTTTGCCTCCTTATTAATCGATCCTCCCCCACCCTAATTTCCGCCACCCGCCGTCGTAGCGCCACCCGCCGTCACCCATCCCCCGCAGCGCCACAATCGACGCCCGCCACCCATCCACATTCGACACTTTCAACCTCCGATTTTCGTCCTCCATCACCAGCATATCATGAGATTTTCCTGCCCCCTTTGATAATCTATAGTCTCGTCTCTTTGGACGTCGCCGCCGATTTTGTGTAATCTTTGCCCGCGCGATGATCTGTAATCTTATTTCTACATCTTGTTGATGTTGGTAGCATGTTCTTTGGTCTTGTTGTAATGGCGGTGTGGGCTGAGATGGGGGGGGGGCGTGCTATGGTTTTAGAGCGGAGATGGTGGTGGCGCTAGAGATGAGGGGTGGTAGCGCTAGGGTTTTGGCGGCGTGGCGATGAAGGAGATAGAGGCGCTATAGGGTGGGTGTTGTGTGTTTTCAGACGTGGCGGGGTGGATGAGGGTGTTTTCAGGTGAGGCAAAGTGGCGGCGATGGCGCGACGTCGATGGTGGTGGAGTAGTGGCTAAACAAGGGGTATTTTTGTCTTTTAAAATTTTATATTAGGGTGAAAGGGTATTTTGGTCATTTTTGATCGGAGGAGCCATTGACCGATCGGAAATGACCAAAATGGCTAGTCAATGCTGGAATATAGGCTTTAGAGTTATACTTGCACTTATGTAAAGTATTTAGGGTTATTTTTGCACTAAAAATTATCTCAGGGTTATATCTGCATTTTCTCAATTACATAGGGTTATATTTGTATATTTTCCTACATTTTAAAATATATTCAAAAGTATACCTACGTGTAGAGTTATCAATCTCTAACTCGAATTTTTGACCTAACCCGGACCGACTCGACTGAACTCAACCCGAACCTGATTCTGACCTGCAAAATATTAACCCAAACCCGAATCCGAGTCGACCTGAAGTCAACCTGAAACCAAATTCTGACTTGTAATTGGGTCGGATCCCAAAACCGACTTGACCCGAACTCAACCCGAAATCCGATTCTGACCTGATAATCTGGGTCCAAACCTAAAACTGACTTGACACGAAGTCAACCCGAAACCCGATTTTGACATGATAATGTGGACCCTAACCTGACACGACTGAATCAACTTGAAATCTTATTCCAACTCAAACATGATTTAATCAGAATACGTTTCAACTTGAACCCGATTTAACCTGACTCATAAACAACTTGTAACCGATTCAACCCGAGAAATATCATACATAACTCGATTCATAATCAATTAGGAAAATAACCGACATAATCAATCTAATTTTGAACCTATGCGTTGTAATTATTTAGTTCAAAATATTTAAAACTTTGCAGTTTTGCATATACCAGTGAACGGTGAGGTCTCAGAAGTCAACACTAATTACTTCTACACAATATTGAAAAATTACACTGTGGGTCAAAATTGTGTTACCTCATTATCCATTGTTTCAAAATACATGATTTTTGTTATTTTTGCCTAAATATAGAAATATTAAAGAAATAATTTTTTTGTGAAAGCTTAGAAAACGCTAGTACATGTTTTAGAGTAGGTGATACCGTAACCCATTTTTCAAAATCTTTTTCTTTCCTGTGCTAGCTTCTTTCCTATTCTAACTTTCTTTCCGATTCGATCCAACAAATAGATTTCGACACTTTCCAACCTGACTTGACCCGACCTGACCCGACAAACAGACTTTGACCTGTTTCAACCCAACCCGACCAACAGACTTTGACCAGTTCCAACCCAAACTCGTTTCGACCCGACCCGACCAACAGATTTTGACCCGTTTCAACCCGAGCCCGTTTGACCCAAACTCGAATCTGACCCAAATAACCGAATTGATCGCTCTACCTCCGTGGAAAAGTCTCGACATTGACATCAATATATTAATGAAATTTCCTCCGAATTCTTATTATAATCGACAATTTTTACAATTTGCATAGAGATGTATAATTCTAACTCCATGATTCATGTCAAGCATGAACGTATCACTCTCCGAAACAGCACCAAGTACTTAGAATCAGATTCAATATTGGTAAATGGTAATGCATGTTGGTGGAATACTAGAGTTGATGTCCTAATTATACAGCTAATTAGATTAATCATCTGTCAGTGTCCCAAATCCTGAGATTAGGAGAGTACTAATATCGTATTAAGTCGTGCTAATAAGTCCCTGATTTTGGTCTAGACAAAATTAGTTTAAAATTAAGAGACAGGTCTTTTCTTTTGTGTCACATACTTTGTACTTGCACATAAAACCAAAAGCTTTGATAAGAAGTATCCTTCGGAAATGTATGGATACGAATCCATAAATTTATTCGTGCTTCTCAAACAATAATTAATTCTTGATTTGTTCATATCAAAAATATCAACTCAGTCACTGTTAATATACATGGACGTATTACATTATTTGTTCTCCAATTATTTGAACTAGACAATTAAATATACTCTATAATATCACTTAGAACACACACGAAGATTTTTGTCCAAGCATGCAGGAAATAATCACGACATTTTAGCAAATTACATCTCTAATGATGGGATATTTGAAAATTCAACCCTTTATTTTAATTAGATTGGTCAAAATTCTACATCTGAGTGATATTTAAAACATGATATGTGATTATTACATCACATTTACATAAAAGGTTCTATAATTATATTCTAAGCAAAGGCCTCTGTGATAAAATGAAAAGTATATAAAATGGTAGAATGGTCTTCTATCGAAATAATGTTCATCAATCTCTATCCAAATCCGCTGAACTAAGTCCACCGACTCGATTAAATTTAAGTACTTATGCAAAAGTTCGAGACTCAAACCAATCATTTTTTATCGCCAAAAAATCACTTGTGTTGGTCATGTATGTGGTCATGTATGAGAATTCAAATATTAGCCATGTCTATGCGTACGGCCGCCTCTAACCTAAACCTAATTGGACAATCAAATAGCAAGTCTAAAAGTTAGTCTAACCAAACTAAATCGGTATAACTTATCTGAATTGTCCAAACGGGCCGGTACTCTAAAATAATTTTGTATGAATTCTCATATCGCAGTTGTCAAAAGTCAATTGTTTAAACAACATTAACTCAAATTTCTCCTATTCCGTCAAGAATGACCTTAACGGAAAAAGGATCGGCGGAAAAAACTAACTTCCCAAGACAATCATATCTAATGCATAAATAGAAATAAGATCCAATTTCAAACACCAAATTTGTTTTAAAATAATTGAAAAGAAAATTTTAAGATTAAAGATAGAAATGAAAACTGCCCTTATTAGTTTGTTTCTCAGCCAACCTAAAAAATTAGTTGTCAAACATTTTGTTTCGCTTGTTTAATTGAAATGAGAAGATAAAGGTCAACAATTACTTTAAAAGCTGATAACTAAACACTCTTTGAATGATAAGATAAGATTATATATTCATTCAAATTTAGGGGCATCCAGACTATTCAGACACCAAGACAACAAAACTCAACGGAATTCTTTATATAAATACATTTAACTTACGTCTAGGCATCAAAACGACATCGTTTTAAAACTCTGGACAGACTATCAAAGTTCTTCCATGGATCATTAAATGGTTGCATTTAATTTTTTTAAAACCAAGTGTTAGAAACTATGGGAAGACACTGGTAGTATTTTGTCTATCTTGACGTTGATGCATTATCCCTCTAATCAATGTTCATATTCCAATCCTAACAGTATAGATGAGGTAGGTACTTGACATGTCCATATTTCTCTGAAAATTATCTACTATTTTATGGTCAAGGAAACAGTTAAAAGTTACTAATAATTGGAGTATTAATTATATACGTACGTGTCTTATGACTATGTCATATGCTATGTCTATATTGATTGAATATATGATGATGATTGAGAGCCATGCATTTACTTGCACGTATAATTTTCCTATACGTATAAAACATTAGAACTAGCTATGCATACGGTTTCAAGCACAATAACGTGTTCTCTTAGATGAAAGATACTTATGAAGCCGAAAGTTGGGAAATATAATCACCTGTTTTTGTAGTTTAGTTCCTTCTTCTGACATTTGATTTCAAGTAAATTATACCGTACCCCGTGACAGGGGCGGAGTCAGAACAAAAAAATTGGTGGATCACAATTTAATTTGATGACGCTGTCTATGAAGACAGTGTTAAAATTTTGAGAAAATTTAGAAAGAAAAAGTGATATAAAATTTAAAATAAACCAAGACATTATATATATATTAATTAAATAATAATATTTTTTAAAGAAAGGTGGGGCAGTTGCCCAATCTTGTCCAGGCGTACATCCGCCACTGCCCCTTGAATACTGTACATGATGGTGTTCCCAGGTACATCAGTTATATAATTTAATCGGAAGATCTCAACTTGAATAATAAGGAGTAAATTTATTTTAGTTAAATTATTACAATTACCTCATTCATTTAGTGGGGATACGGTAAAGAATGCATCTGCAGTATACAGTACATGAACTGATTGATTCAAATTTAAGTGTCTTTGCTTTTGTCATGTTACTTCATTCTTAAAATAAACTTCTGTTATTTTCTATCATAATTCAAAAACATAGTATTGCATTATTAAAATGTCATTTTAATATTTTGAAAAAAACTAAAAATTAAATTAAAATATATTGTGACGAATCTATAAGAGTTCACATAATAATATAATCATCTATGTACTAATTGAAACATGATCAATAATAAGTTATAACATTTAAAATAAAAGCTTATTTAGGGAGGGGGTGATGAAGTTTGGCCGAAACGGATTATTATACAGATACAGTTCACTAGAAGTCTACACCTGCGAATGTTGATTGATGCTTTGGTAAATTCAACTTGACTTTCATTTTGCTAAATAGCTTCGCCATTCTTGTTGGAAAGGTGAAATTCAAGATTAATGATACTTTTCGTAAGCGACGAACTTGAAAAATAAAATTTAAAATTCATCAAAGAAAAAGAGAAATGTTTGAAGATTATTGACTGAATTTAAAATGAAATGTCTGCAATGATAGAAAAGTTTCAAACACTGAAACAAAATTCTAATGCCAAAATAAAGCAAACGGAAATATATTAAAATGTTGATTTGAGTACGTAGACATTATGGACTTTTGTTGAACCAATTTTTCTTGGAAAAATATATTTCAACAGTCAATTAACATAAAAATACCACCATTACATTTACATCCAACTTTTTAGTTTTTCCTTTGATTAGTTGAAGAAGACTTGACCGTGAAACCACAAAACTACTGCATCGGCATGACGTTAGGGTTGAGTATTAGTGCACTACATAATCGAACTTAGTTTTAAAACCAATCCTAAACTAGAATCTTAACCCTTTAGTTACTGATAAAAAATTGACGTTGAACCCTAACCAAGCTAACTCAACAGTAAACAATATTATCACTTCGAAACCCTGTCTTTTAATCTCCAACACGCAACAAGTTCATAATGTTAATGTAGAGAAGTCACTGTTAGACATTTGTTTATGGGTGGAAACTGGATAATTGGATATCATAATCACAAGAGGTATTATAAATTTGAAGCGGATCGGAGCGGAATCGGGCTGTATCCGGAAATTTGAATACCCTAGGTTAGGGTATCCAATATTTTTTCTTATATATATAGACCAGATATGACAAAAATACATACCGCGGAAAGATTCCTGCTAGTAAATATGGCCTAATCTCATTTACACAAATGCAGTACAAATAGCAAATTCTAAATAACTGTCTAAGTAGAATTTGAATTGGTACATGAATGATAAATGGTCGTGTACTATGGAACCGTTGACAAGCACGATCCAATCCCGCAAAAAACAAACTCCACTGACTACGGACAATCACTCGACTCCACACAATCATAGTAAAAACAACAAATCATCTGCACAAACACTGAACCGTTAACACTTTAGATAACACTGAGGCAATCCAAAACAAGGGAGAATACCGTATGCTAAATAAAACTGAAATTTCTATAAAAATATATATTAAAGAATAAATACCTTTAGATACACTAGAACAATATTACAATTTTTTTAATTCGTAAAAGTTAATATAAACTAATATAATGTATAAAAAAACTAATTATAAGATATAACATTAATGCTTTACATATTCTTAATTGAAACATTACCATAATTATAATTATAATAGTATGTAACATAAAGAATTTTCATTACCTAAATTATAATTCTTCAATGAAAAAAAAATAACTTATCAGTATTAAAATAAGAGATTGTACTCCAAGTATAAACTAATTTGACAAAAATGTTACTGGAAGGAATTGAATCCACATGAATGGCCTGCAAATAGTTCAACCTCCCACTAGTTCAAGATCCCAAGCAAATACCAATTAAACATATTTTAAGTGTTAATTATTAAAAGAGAGTTGTCGTGGATGTTTCCCTGCCCCTCTCCGCTAATGGATGCTTCTCGCCGCTGCAATTTCATGTAAAATCAAAGTACTCAAACACCTCAAATATGAATCGATGTCTGAAGAAATTCACACTATTAATCCGTTTGAATATAAAAATTACTTGCTTAAACGACTTTAGTCTCCTAATTTAGGGAAATGGTATTTACGGATTAAATGGAGACGGCCGGATCTTTAGTTGGGGAGATTCATATATTTTGTTTTGATTGTCTTAGATGATTGACCAGAGGCGTGGATGAAATTTTTTTTCATGCGTTTATTTGATACTTCACTGTATTTGGTTATGATGATAGTCTCGGGTCGATATTTATTGTGCCTATTCTAACACTGATCGACAGATCCGAACTGGGACCCAGCACCACCCAAACCTACATCGAATCCTCCCTTGATCACCGTCAACTTTATCTCTTTCCTGGAGTCATTTCTGCAAAAAATAGTGAGGTAATGCGGAAAGAGTAATTAAAGCGTCGCCTTCGGAGTCAGCGTCAGAAATGGGTAAACTGTCTCACAAAGCACAACTCCATTTCATTGTCACCCTTTAAAGTTTTGCATCTTGGCTCGTGTGTTTGTTTCAGTCGCCTTCAAAACCCCCCACTTCCACTTTATTGCATGCCCAGATGGCCAGATATGTGTTTACAGCGACCCCAGCCAGGGCTCGGTCTAACCATACTTGGCCCATTGCCTTATTTGATTACACATACATAACAGGCCATTGTAGTTTCTTTATGATAATGCTGCTGTTAGTTTCCATTTTCTAGCAATGAATGAAAGAGAGCACGCACTTCATGTTATTTGGAGCTGATTTTCTATTGATCCGAACTGAACTGAACTGAATTAAACTTTGTCAATAACGGGAATAATAGATCAAAATCTTGCCTTGTTCTCCCAATTTTATTTTTTCTTAACTGATCAACTGAAACTGAACTGCATTGGCTAAAATTAAGCGTACTGAAACACAGTAATTGAATGGCTAAATTAAACTAAATTTCATCATATTAAATTCTTGTTGAACCGAATTTAATTTAATTGAACTGAACTGAACATGGATCTAAGTTAATGCCATATAAAAAGGATTTTGGCTATAGTTTTCTAGTATAAAGTCAATATTTTATTAAATTGCACTGAATTGCAAACAATCTCAAAAAATGGGACTCTAGTTCTTAATGAACTTTGGATAAAAATGGGATTTTAATTTGACCAATTGTTCTGTGGATCGCTATATCTCGCCTTGTATTTGAGGTATTGGAATACAAGTTGAAATACTTTGTAGAGGAAAAAGAAAAACAAATGCTAATGTTAGTTAGTGGACCAATGGAATTGATTAATTAGCTAATACTATTAAAATGGCAAAATATGGTTAATGAAGAATTGTGCTCGCCGGAGATGGTGGCTCCAGCGGCAGGTCCGACGACAAGGCGGGTCCGACAACGCGGCTCCGGCGAAGAAGAGGCTTCGGCGAAGACGCGGCTCCGGCGACGAAGAGGTTCCGCTCGCGATGAGAACGGACCGAATGCCATCGCAAGGTTCCGCTCACGCTGAGATGCGGGTTTCCGCTCGCGACAAGAAGACACCGGGATGGCACGCGGTTCTCCGCTCGCGACGAGAAGACACCAGGACAGTTCGCGACTCTCCGCTCGCGTCGAGAAGCCACCCGGACGGCTCGCGGCTCTCCGCTCGCGATGAGAAGACACCGGGACGGCTCGTGGCTCTCAGCTCGCGACGAGAAGCCACCCGGACGGCTCGCGAGTTTCCGCTCGCGACGAGAAGCTACCGAGACGGCTCGCTGCTCTCCACTCGCGACGAGAAGCCACCGGGATGGCTCCCGGGTCTCCGCTCGCGATGAGAAGCCACGGGGATGGCTCGCGACTAGAAGCTACCGGGACAGCTCGCGGGTTTCCGCTTGCGACGAGAAGCCACCGGGACGGCTCACGGGTCTCCGATCGCGACGAGAAGCCACGGGGACGGCTTGCGACGAGAAGCCACCGGGACGGCTGGCGGGTTTCCGCTCGCACTGAGAAGCCACCGGGATGGCTCGCGGGTTTCCGCTCGCGACAAGAAGCCACCGGGACGGCTCACAGGTGTTCCGATCGCGACGAGAAGCCCTCGGTTCGGGTCGCACGGTTCCGGTCCGGTTCGTCCTTAGTTGTCCGGAAATTGTTTGAATTGACCGAAAATTGTTTAGAAAATATCAATAAAAGAGGAGTTAAAATGCGGGACGGCTCGCTGCGGCGGCGGACGGCGGG
>JAULKM010000011.1:1235416-1266526 GCA_032355605.1 Rubia tinctorum | reverse complement strand
TGGGGGTTTATAGGGAAGCAGCTCATTTGAGTCGATTTTATTTTGGAGTTACGGTTAAAGTTTTTTACTTTTTGCACTTAGGTCCCTCCAAGAAATTTGGAATTGTCAAATCACAAAATTGGCTACACCAAAATTTAATTGAATAATATACGATTGCGACTTTACGATTTGGGCATGTATTGGTGAATTGAAGGGCCTCAAAAGTCAACATTGATTAATTGTACACAATTTTGGAAAATTACACTTTGGCCAAAAATTGGGTTTCCCCATTATCCATTACTCCAAAATACATTATTTTTGTTATTGAAACAATTATATTGTTATTTATATTAGGTCAATTAAGGTTGATCATTGATTAATTTAAGTCAGCCTAGTTATAGTTAAAAACAAAAAAAGAAGTTAATTATTTTGAAAGTCAAGTAAAAAATATATTTTTTAGAGAGGCTGCTTGCAGCTCCACGAATTTCATAATATTTTTGGCCAAAATTTTAAAAAAAATTGGTAGTTGTTTTGAAATTTTTTGGGAAGATTGAAAATTTAAAATATTAAACACCAGTTTGGCACTGATTTTTAGAAAATCGGTGCTAAATACTTTTAAAACTCCGTGGTTAACCGTCAATTAGTTAAAGTCAAATATTTTTATTTGTATTTATAGATACTAAATCAATTAAGGGTTGGACATTAATTAGTTAACGTCAAACATTTTTAATCTTATTTTTATATATTAGGTCAATAAAGGTTGATAATTGATTAATTTAAATAAACTTAGCTATTAGTTAAAGTCAACAAAAGAAGTGAACGATTTTGAAAGCTAAGAAAAAATATAATTTAACTAAGAGCGGTTGCGCGAAACTTAGGCCATCTCATGAAATTTTTGAAATTATTTTTAAAAAATTGGCGAATTATTTTTACATTTTTTACTGGAAGATTGATTTTTCAAATTTTTAGCACTGATTTTTTTAATTTTGGCAATTTTTTTTAATTTTTTGGCGAGAAGATTGAATTTTAAATTTTTAGCACCGGTTTTTTAAATTAGCACCAGTATTTTGAAAATTGATGCTAAATTTTGGCAAATATTTTGAAATTTTTTACGGGAAGATTGAATTTTAAAATTTTAGCACCGGTTTTTTGAAAATTGGTGTTAAATTACCACCATTATTTTAAAATTTTAACACCGATTTTCAATAAACCGGTGCTATTTTAGCAACGGTTTTCAAAAACCTGTGCTAATTTTAAAAAACCAGTGCTAATTTATTTGGGGCACTAGTTTTCAAAAACCGGTGCTAGAGGGGTGTTCCCATGGTAGTGCTTTTTGGACACCTTCTGCAAACCCGCAACATCAAAATTCAGTTCACAGTAACCATATCCAGTGGCCAATTCCACACACATCTCACCCAAAGGAGTAACTATAACATCGTCGAATGTAGCCTCCCTTACAATATCTTCCCTACCATCCAGAGGCGATACTCCGCGCATAGCCAAATAAATATTTGTTATAACACCTTTTTGAAAAAAACACTCCTCTTTAAAAATAATAAAATATAAAATTATTAGGGATACGTTCCTAAAATCCAAAATATAAATTTTCAATAAAATTTGTTTTTCAATAATTCCAATATACAAACATAGATACATACATACATATATATATACATACATACATATATATATAAGCCAACAAAACCTACAAGCTAAACAACCTGGACAATAGTTGACCCACTACCACCACGAGTAGGTAAGTGGGTTGGAAACCCTTTCCTTCTCTTGTCTTGGATCGCTAGTAGGGCCAAAGGTACTCACTTCGCGAGTGGGGCCTTTGGGGGATCAATGTTAATAACATCACCCTCATTCTCCTTTCCAGTCCCGTCAATTGGATAACGATCCACCATACATACATGGAGCTCCATTATCATTGGCAATGAATCTCGTTTCCCTAGCTCCTGGATAAAAGGAAAAGGGTAGCCATCGTCCTTGATTTTCTTAGCAAACGCCTCATCCACCTTATGTTTATCACTTTCCACCGCCACTGATATAGTGGCCTGACTACTAAAGCCCTTGATATCCAACTTTGGATTCTTCTTACGAATGCCCTCCTAGGATATACACCACCCCACACCCATAACCTTAGCTTACACATCTTCAAAGAGGTCATAAAACCTTTTGTTTTTATAACCTGATTCATTACTACGCGGGGATAATTCGTGTAAGCAGGACCTTCGTCCTTGAGATTCTGGAGCTATCTCTTTAATACACCTTTCAACTTGATCTCCTTATGGCGAATACTTCGCTCCTTCGCCAACTCCTACTCACTTCTCTCTAAAGTCATCTCCAGCTCTTCTACCTTCTTGGGAAGTGTACTTTCCTTCTTATCAACATTAGCAAGACAATGCCCAAATAATGTCTGACACTTTCCCATTTGCAAATCATAAATAATTCACATCAGTACAGTTAACATACAATATGCCACCAGTGCACATGCAGAGATAGCTTGCTCAAAGAAGTAAGTTGTTCCTTTGGCAATCATCTTTGACTTCTGTGACTGCTTAGTCACATCTACAATCGATGAGCCCTTTGCCGCTTCACGAACAGATCATTCAACTTCTACATTTTGGATGGCTCGGCACTAGCCTATCCCTCCACTCCATGCTTCCATATGCCACTTTTGGAGCCTAAATCTTGCAACTTTAGCTAGATAGTGCTGTCGAGCTTCCGGCGTCTCTAAATTAGCCTACACTTCCCCTTCCTTCCCATTCAACTTAGGGTTACCACAAAAATATTTTTTGGCGCCCATGATTCAGTTCGCTAATCATACCGATTTTCTTCTTCCTCATCCCGAAAAATGTGAACTTTAATTGCTATGTGTGACATCATCTTACCTAAAAAATATATTAAACTGTCAATTACATATTTAATAACACACAAAAACCATATAATCAACGACATACGTAAATCCTTATCAACTTAAACGAAGGAATAAAGACAATCTTACTTTCCCTTAGGCCGACCCAATGATATAGAAGGGCAACAAGGTCTTCACATTACCACTATCCTTCTTCAACTTTATTCCCCTACTAGACTGCCTTTATAAAGGCACCACATGCTTCCATAAGGGTAAAGATTTCCCATCACCACATTTGATGAACAAATGTCTATCTCTCCATGACCACGGTTTCTAGGAAAATCTTATACCACTTGAAACCTAAAAATACTTGGTGGTATATGAGAGTTAAGTACTCGAGTGAGATTAACAAGAGAGGTGCCTATACCAATGAAACGAGGGTGGCGTCTATCAGTATTAATCGAACAAACAACCTGTGAAATACGCAACAGGTTTTGACTTCATAGGATCGGTCCAATAACCACGATCTAGAGATCGTGGCCCATTATAGCTACCAAGTCTCTACCGAAAAATGTGCCTTACGTGGTGTCTCAGTCACCCTTGTTGGGGCTAACTGTGTGGCCTAGCCGTGATAGACTGCAACGACTACCACCTGATTCCCACTACGTCGCACTCGCCTTGATTTCTCCCCGTACACCAAGCCTTTACAGGGACGTGGGAAAGTATGCAGTGGAATACACAAGAGTTTAGATTGGGGGCAGGACCCGACAAACAAGAGACAAGTGCAATAAAGCCCACACAACTTGTAGGGTTTAGAAGAATTAATTTAACCTCAAAAGTTTTAAACTAAAATTTTATATCGGTAACTATTGAATAGTTCGTTAACTTGATTAGAACAAAAAATGACACATTTACTTTTTCCAAGTCAAATTTTACAAACTTTAACCCTAATTATATATTAATATAAAAAAATATCATGTGAGATATTGTTAGATTCCTCTTAACATCTATTTTCTAAATATCAATTTTTTATGCAAAATTGTTGTGTGTAGCTAGAGATATTGTAGGTCAAATATGATCATTGAAGATTTTGAAAAAGTAAATGTGTCATTTTCTCTGGGACAGAGGGAGTATTATGCCCAGTAATGGAATGGATAGAGAACCTTTTATAATAATGTGGGAACGTTTTAGGAACATAGTGTAAAAAAGAAACGAAGTCTGTAATTTCACTAAAAGTAAACACTTAAACTATAAAATTCTCTTTCTCAACATTACCAAACTAGAACTTCATAGTCCGTAGTTTTCTCTCCAATGGAAACATGAAACTATTTTCAAATTTATATTATAAGTTAAGTGCTAAAATGATCCTAACTTTAGGATTAAAGTGCCAATAAAACCCTACAATTTCAAAAAGTGCCAAAATAACTTTTAACCATGTTGACTTTTTGGTCAACTGATTTACTGCCGGATTTTGGTGAAAATATCATTTTACCCTCATTTAAAAAACATTTAAAAAAACTATTTTACCCTATTCTCTGGTTTTTTCCATCCTCAGTTTCACGCACATACCATCTTTGTCAATTCCCAACTGGTTTACCCACCACCTCCGCTAGCTGCCATCTACATCGATTCCCTCCACCACCATATCCATCGTCTTCTTCTTCATCTTTGCCAATTCCCTCTCCCGTTCTCCACTTGCTTCAATTCCAAACCAGAAGAAGACCCTGACTCTGAATCCATTGAGCGTTGGCCATTTGTCATTCTTTGGGGCCGATGGTGTATTTTCCGAAAAGATTGGAGCATACCATCAAAGTTGGGAAGCGCTCTGGCAGTGGAGATGGGATGCTATTCCGGTCAACGTTTCTCGGTGAAGCATTTCTAGACTCGAGTCACGCAACTGGATCGCACGACCTGCAAAGGCAAAAACCGGGTCAAAAACCCTTGGGTTTCACGAGTTGGTGCTTCTCGATCCTGGGCAGAATAGTGAAGGTCTCCATTTTCCGGGGCTTGGCTGAGCGGCTCCAGAAACGGTGGGGGATAGTGGGGTGGTGAATCGAGGGTGGCGGTGGGGGATTTGAGTGTTTGGTATTTAAGGTTTCGAGGTGGCGGGGATGTGGATGGTGGCTGGGGGCACACGATGATGGTGGTGGGTGTGGGGTTTTGAATGTTGTGGCAGTGAGGTAGCAGGGAGGTAAAAAGGTGGGGAGGTGGTTGATCGGAGCATGGCGGCGGTGCACGGTGGCGGCGGTGTTCGGCGATGGTGTATGGTGGCATTTGAAGAAGAAATTTCAATGCCGTCAATATCTATTAAAATACCCAGTTTCAAGTTTTTCAGTTTTAAAATTGATTTTTTTGTTTTACCATTTAATCTTAACTATTAGACCTATGTTCCAACATATCCTAACTTAACCAAGTTTGTAAAGTAAATGGCACACGAGACACACAACTTGGTTATGCAGTTTGGTGAAATCCACCTACATTTGCGGGGCCTGACCCAGTTCAGAATAAATCCACTAATAAAAAAGATATAGTACAAAGTACACCATATAACTATACTTATCTTCTAATTATTAACGTGTGAATTTTGCAAGCTCCCCTTGCTACTGATCCGCCTTAATCAGACTCCTTTTGACCTCGAAATGCATCGACGCTGAATCTCCTCCTCTCGAGAAATTAAGGTGTACGACTCTGAACTTGATCAACAGGACATGCATGTTGGAACATATAAGTTCAAGCTCTTGCAAAGCTCTCGGCATATTGTAAATCTGAAGTGCATATTTTTCTCAATTAAAATCACGAGTATTACAACCGTTAATGTCATCTATTTATAGTCAATGTGCATATCGGAATGAACCATGATTATCTCCATAATATTCCTATTCCTTATCTTCTTCTGAAGCATATCCAAATCCCATAAACAAAGGGATTTTCCTTATCTCAAATATCCCATAATATTCTACACTCCCATTCCATATTTATAGAGATTTTCTATAATACCATTATGCTTCCATACGGCTGAATTACAATATTGCTTGAACTCCAAGTTTCCATAAATCAAATTCATCGTAATATTCTAGTCGCAAATCTAAATGTATTCTCCAACATGGAACGTTTTTCTTCTTTAATAATAGTTCACAAATTCCAACACACTAATTCACAAAATCCATATATCTTTACAATCTTCCCCTTTTCCATTTTGTGGACCCAATGATTTTGGACAAAAAGAAAAACTTCCAATGTACATAATCATCAAAATTCTAGAAATCCCCTTATGTTAGAACATACATGAATATGAATTTATAATAATAATAATAATACCAAATACCAGAAATCCAAATTTAGATTACATACCCACCAAATAATATCAAAATGAATCCCCCCTGGGGCCATTAACATGCCAAAGTCATAAAAATAAAAACAAAGTTCAACAAAATAAAATCTACTCCCCCCTGAAACTCATACTGACTATGTTGTAACATAATCCTTGAGAAATAAATTATGTCCAGGAGTAGCTCTCTAAGCTTCCAGCTGAGTTTTTTTCTTGTTCAAGCTTTGTTTTTTCTCGGCTTCTAAAGCAGCAATCTGGATGGCGATGACACTCAGCCTAGCATTCAGAGTTTCCAACTTGGCCTGTTTTTCCTCTTGAGTAGAACTAGAACCAGCAGACTTTAACTTCAAGGGTAAATCCTTTACCTGCCTCAAACCGAAAGTTTTCTTGTTCGGCTTTAAAAGCTCAGTCATCACTATCTCGTCCTTTAGCTTGGCTTTGACTCGTTCACTTCTAACCAATGCCGATATAATGAATGGGTAAACCAATGCATGCTTAGCCTTTGGGGATATAGCTTGGCGCACAATAGCCTGTTGTATGAGTAAGCCAAGGTTGACCGGTCTCTGTGTTGCAACACAGTAGAGCAACTTCCTCATTTCATAGGTAAGGGGTTGTAGTGTTTGAGGATGGAATCCAACAATTCACAACTACCTGATACAGCCCAAAGAATCTGGAAGTCAAGCAAGAAGATTGAGAGTATCCAGTTACAGCCCATTCAGTCTTGACTCCTACAGATATCTCAGTCAGAATTTGATCATCCGTAACCTCCATTTCTTCAATAAAAATACCCTTAAAGTCTGGCGTATTCAGCCCCAGCAGCCTGTTAATCTTCTCAGCCGAAAAATTCACTATCTTCCCTCTCACATAAACCCGGTCACACCAAGGTGAATCAGTCTCTATATTCCCAGCCATAAGATTGGAATACATCTCACAAACAAGTTGTTTGTTGTAATATAGAAACCCATTGGCAGCCTTCTTCATGCCAATCATCTCAAGAAAATCATAAAATCCACTAGATTTATAAGCTATCAAATCTACAGGCCTCTCAGCAATAATATTTCTCTGAGAAAATACTTCTCCCATATCCTCACAGTTTGCATCATAGTAAAACTCAGAAAGAGCTTCACTTACAAGAGGAGGTGGTAGTACGGTTCTCTTCTTCTTCTTCTTTGGAGAGGGTTCTGCCACCTTGCTCTTCTTAGATAGATGTGAAGACTCAGCCTCATCAACCTTTTTTTAGCCTTCCTATTTTGGATGAACTCGTTAAGAACTTCATCACTGGAATATACAAGATTATGTTCTTGTGTTTGAACATACTCATTCTGCTGCCCCTCAGAATCTTCAGTACAGTGTGTTCCAATATACTGCTCCTGTGTTGGAACATATGCTCTGACTCACCAGCTTTCAATGTGGGGTCATCTTCCCCCCTCTTCACAATCTTTGAAGCTTCCACTTCATCATCAGCAAATTCCTCTTCCATTGAATCTTCTTGACTTCCCAAATCTCCAGTAGGACACACATCTAGATCATCTTCCTCCATAGGATTTTCTTGCATCTCTTCTTGCTGGTATGTTGGAACATACTCCGCATCATCTTCTTCTTCACTGTTAGACAGCACTATCATTGGTGGCTTTAAAACCTTAGATTCTCATTCCTCTGAGCCGCCACGTTATAAAAAAGAACCATATTCAACTGATCTGTAGACCTAATCACTTCCAAGTCCTTAGCATCCTCGTCGGAAATCTCTTCAATTTTTTCAAAACTCCTTCCTGGAATGTAAGAATAAATTCCCCCTATGTTCCTTATATTCACACCTCAACAATTTAAGTCCAAAATGCTCAATATCAAATAACTCCCCTATATCTCCTGAGAGCACTTCTTCCATATCAACATCTAGAAATTGTACCTTAAGGTTTTCAAGATTGTTCAAATTAATAGCAACACGGTTTACTTGTATCCACTTAGCAAACTAATCTAACAAATCAAACATTTTTCCCTTCCAAATGACTTTAGTGGATTTAGAAATGGTTACCTTTTGATAACGGGAGCTTTCTTCTCAGGTTGTCTTGAAGTGAGTAGAATTGGCTTCGTGTTTCTGGACATCGTAAAAGTATAAAGGTAGAGTTTGGAGTAGGTTAGGGAGTTTACGGATTGCTCGAAAAACTTGGTAGAATAACTTCCAACAAATTGAGATTTTTGGTAGAAGAAGGAGAGCGCAATGTGTAAAAGAGGGAATATGGGGAGATGAAATAATTTGAACCAAAAATAACTTTTTTCCTTTTCACTTCTCTAATCGTGTCCAATTTTACCTTTCCAAGGAAATCGTAACCTTTCTTCTCAAGTCAAATCATGTCACATTTAACTTCTGACATACCTATTCAACCACTAAACCTTTCTTCTTCTTCCGCCATTTTTTTGTTTTTGTTTTTGTCTTTCTATTTATTTTTTTGTTTTTCTGATTTTTTTTCGAAACAAAAAAACTGAAACATAAAATATACATATTGTACAGAGGAGTTTCAAGTGTATCTCACATTCGACACACATCAAGGTTTTGTCTAAGAAATTCAAAGGTTGAGTCATCCAACGGTTTAGGGAATATATCTGCATATTGCGCGCATGTTGGAACATAGGCTACTACAACCTCCTTTTTTTCAACCAAATCTCTAATAAAATGGTGCCTGATGTCGATATGCTTCGTTCTAGAGTGTTGAACCAGATTTTTAGAGATGTCAATTGCACTTTTGTTGTCATGCATAATCTTTAGAGGCTCTTGTTGAATTCCATGGTCATTCATCATTTGTTTCATCCATAGTAATTGTGCACAACAACTTCTGGAAGCAAGATACTCAGCTTCAGCGGATGATAAGGAAATCTAATTTTGCTTCTTACTATACCAAGAGACCAATTTCATGCCAATAAAGAAAAAACCACCAGTAGTACTTTTACGATCCTCTGCATTGCCAGCCCAATCAGAATCACTATAGCCAATAGGAACTGAGTATTGATTCTTAGAATAATAGAAGTCATAATCAGAAGTCCCACTAACATATCGAATAACTCTTTTTACCAAAGTCAAATGAGATTCCTCTGGATCAGCCTGAAATCTTGCACAGACACCTACGATGAAACATATATCTGGTCAACTAGCAGTAAGATACAAAAAAACTCCCAATCATTCTTCAGTATAATTTCTGACTGACTGAAACACCTTTCTCATCCTTCACCAATTTTTCTGTAGTTGGCATTGAAGTTTGTACAGCTCGTGCACTACTAAGTCTGAACCTCTTCACAAGATTCAAGGCATACTTGCTTTGGTTTATGAACAAACCATTTTTCTCTTTCTTAACTTGAAGCTCTAGAAAATATGTAAGTTCTCCAACCATGCTCATCTCATACTCTCCCTGCATTAGTGACACGAAATCTTGCACCATAGATGATGAAGTAGAGTCGAACACAATATCATCCACATAAATTTGAGCAATCAAAAACTGTGGATTTGGTGAGAATAAATAATTTACGATCTACTACCCACGACAATAACCTTTCTTAAGTAGAAAGTTAGTTAATCGTTCATACCTTGCTCCAGGTACTTGTTTCAGACCGTATAATGCCTTTTTAAGTCCATACACATGATGTGGATAATGAGGATTTTCAAATCATTTAGGCTGTTCCACATATACCTCCTCATTTACCACTCCATTCAAAAAGACACTTTTCACATCCATTTGATATAATGTAAAATTCATCGTACATTCAATGACAAGCAAGATGTGAATAGACTCTAACCTGGCAACTGGTGCAAAATTTTCATCAAAGTTGACACCTTTTACTTTAGTATATCATTGTGCCACCAGTCTAGCTTCATTGTGAGTAATATGTCTATCAATATCTGATTTGTTCTTGAATATCCATTTTGTACCAATAACATTGACACATTTCAGACGAGGAGTAAGATACCACACATCAGTGCGTTCAAACCGTTCGAGCTTCTTGCATTTCCACAATCCAGTATTCATCAAGTAATGTTTCCTTGTAATTCTTTAGCTCAATGAGTGAGATAAAACACTACAGTCCTGCTAGCTCAAGGTAGTTCACTCAAGGAATGGATCGGGGTCTTCTTGAGATCAGTTCTGGTATCTCCTGTGTTGGAACATACAGATTTGGTGTGGGGTGGGGATATTCCAATATACTCTTCTTATGCATACACCGACTGCTCTTCTGTTTGACCCTGTGTTCTAACATAGTCTGACGGCACTGACGAATTGATCTGTGGTGGAACATACTCAGCATCTGGTTCGTCGTCTTTCTTCTTTGAATCATGTTTGTCATCTGAATCGTCTATAACAACATTGATTGACTTCATAAGCGTGTTTGTGTGAAGATTATACACTAGGTATGCTCGACTATTCACAGAAAACCCAGAAATATACCAACATCACTAGATTGTCAAACTTGGCCAATGGATCTCTATCTCTTAGAATATAACACTTGCTTCCAAATACATGAAAGTGAGATACATTTGGATTCCTTCCCTTCCAAATATTGTAAGATGTTTTTTTGGTAAATGGCCGAAGATACACCCGATTGATAGTATAACAAGCTGTATTAACAGCTTTTGCCCACTATTTTTGTGTATGCCTTTTCTGCAAACATGACTCGAGTCATCTCCTGAAGTGTTCTATTCTTCCTTTTGACAATGTCATTATGTTATGGGGTGATTGGAGCGGAGAATTCATACTGAATACCAAGTTCAATGAAGAACTCACTGAATTGAGAGTTTTCAAATTCCCTGCCATGATCATTTCTGATTCTCACTATCTTTCCAACCGGACTTCGCTTATCGGTCTGCAATTTTATCACAAAACTTCTAAACACATCCACAGTATCATATTTTTCTTTGAGAAACACAACCAAAGTGTATCTAGAAAAATCATTAACACAAACGAAAATGTACTTCTTTCCACTCACACTAGGTGTGTTGACTGGTCTCATTAAGTCCATATGAAGTAATTCAAGATTCCTTTAAGTCTTAATATACTGTACTGAAGAGTGAGGATACCAAATCTGTTTAACTTGTTGGCATGGTCCGCATACAATTCCGCTCTTGGTTGTAAGCATAGGCATTCCTCGTACTGCCTTTGAATTGACAATTTTTACCAAGATTTTTTAGTTGATATGACCAAGCTTCCTATGCCACCGAGTGCCTTCATCTTTCTTTTTATTGAGACATCGCACTTCATGCTCCATAAGATAACAATTTTCTGATGATCGAATACCATAAAGTATTTTATCATTCCCATGTCTCACCACACATTTGTCTTTCTAAAATCCAACTATCATATTGTCATCACACCACTGACTAATGCTTAGCAAATTTGCCATTATATCCTCAACGAGCAATACACTAGTAAACACAGGAAATCCTTCAATGTGCATTTCTCCTTTTCCAATGACACGACTACGCTTTCCATCTCCAAAATTAACAAAACCACCATCATATGGTCTTGTTTTTTCCAGAAACTTCCGAGTTCCAGTCATGTGACGAGAACACCCACTATCAAAGTACCACGAGTCTCTAGAATGTGCAAGAATAGAAATATGAGAAACAAAATAAGTATTCATGTGTTTAGGTACCCATACCTTTCGAACCATATTTGACCGTTGGGTATCGTCTATGTTGGAATATACAGACAGCTTTCGTCCATCTATGATATCTCTAAGTAATCTGAGACACCGTTCCTTGATATAGACTTGAAACATGCAATAGCTACAAATCAGAGAATTTCGCTGACGAGTCTTAATCAATTTTCTCTTCATGTCTTGAACTTCCATCTTGAAATTTCCAATATTGCCATAAACAATCCCTTGTCGATATCCGAAGCTTTTTCCCATGGTCAGAATATCATCTAACTTTTCCTTGCTCAAGTTTAGCTTCCTGATTGTTGCTTCTGCCAATTCTTCTCTCTTAGTCATAGAATTTACTTTCACGTTTAGATCTTCAACTTCACTCTTAAGTTTTTTCAACCTGCACTATCAATTCCTTCTTTGCCTCGGCCAATTGACTTTTCTCAATATTCAGGGATTTATTTGCATCAGCCACCTTTAACCACATGTCATACATTTGTTTCATATGAAGCGTAGATGTCTTCATAACTCACAGATTGATCTTCATCATCGTTGGAAGTTTTGGCAAAACGTATGTTGGAACATACCATTTTATCTATGTTGGAACATACAACAGTATCTGTGTTGGAACATATGTCCACAACTTCATCACAACTTTTTCCTCCAAATGCCACATAATTACTGGTAAGTTCCTCTTCATCTTTCTTATCTTCTTCATCTTCACTCCACGGGGTGGCATACGATCTTCCTTGCTTCTTCTGGGTATTGGCACATTCAGACTGGATATGTCCAAAGGCTTCACATTCTCTACACTAAATTCTTCTTTCCTGTTTTGCTTCACCACCTTGATTTCTAGTGAACTGCTGGTTTACTTGATCCATGCAAGTTCCACGGTTCTTACCAAAGTTTTGTCCATGTGGTCTACTTCCTCCAGTTTTTTCTTGTGATTTCTTGTTCACCATCTTCTTCAGAATTCTTGAGAAATTCTTAGTGATGGGAGCAATTTCTTCAATATCATCCTCACCATCTTATTCGTGGTTATCCCATGATGAAGATACTTTGAAAGCCAAATCCTTCTGAGTTTTCTTTGCAGACTATTCCAGAGTCATCTCATACGTCTGTAGTGATCCCATCAATTCATCCAAGGACATTGTGGATACATCTCTAGCTTCTTCTATTGTCACGACCTTAATAGCAAATCTCTTAGGTAGTTATCTTAAGGTCTTCTTCACCAACTTAGATTCCTTATACACTTTTCCCAATTGATAAGTCATATTAGAGATGTCTTTGAGTTTCCCATTGAATGAGGAAATCGCATCATTCTCCTCCCTTTTCAATTTTTCGAACTTAGTTGCCAACATCTATAGTTTGGATTCACGTACTCGACTGATTTTTTCATGTACAGTCTGCAAGATATCTCATGCTTTCGTAGCCTAATGACATGTAGGGATGAGTTTAAACTGATTTTCATCCACTGCTATGAAGATAGCATTCAATGTTTTGGAATTTTCCAGTGAAGCCTTCAATTCATCTGGAGACCAAGACGATTTATCTTTGAGCGTTTATTTCTTTGAACTTGACTCACCCTCTATCTCCTTAGAGCTGGATTCTTCATCTTTAGTTGGATGATTCCACTCGTTCTCAACAAAGTGTCATGCAAGTTCATCTAGAAAATTGATAAAACCCCTCATGCGAGCCTTCCAGTAATTGTAGTTTGTTCCTTCTAGTAGAGATGGCCGAGACACAAAAGCTCTTTCCCTTGTCGCCATTGTAAAACTAGATCACACTTTCCTTGACAGAACCAAGGTAAAATATAAGTGACCAAGCTCTGATACCAATTGAGAATTCTGGTTTTACCGATTTAACTTAACTATTAGACATATGTTCCAACATATCCTAACTTAACCAAGTATGTAAAGTAAATAATGCATGAGACACGCAACTTGGTTACGCAGTTCGGTAAAATCCACCTACGTCTGCGAAGCCTGGCCCAGTTCAGAATAAATTCACTAATCAGAAAGATAAAATACAAAGTACACCATACAACTATACTTATCTTTTCTAATTACAAAGTGTGGATTTTGCAAGCTCCCCTTGCTACCGATCCGCCTTGATCAGATTTCCTCTGACCTCGAAACTCGTCGATGCTGGATCTCATCCTCCCGGGGAATTAAGGTATACGACTCTGAATTTGATCAACAGGTCACGTATGTTGGAACATATAAGTACTGGCTCTTGCAAATCTCTCGGACGAATGTAAATCTGAAGTGCAAATTTTTCTCAATTAAGTTCGTACGTATTACAACTGTTAATGTCCTCTATTTATAGTCCATGTGCAGATCAGAATACTCCATGATTATCTCCATAATATTCTTATTCCTTATCTGCTTTGAAACATATCCAAATCTTATAAATAAAGGGATTTTTCTATTCTCAAATATCTCATAATATTCTACAACTCTAATTCCATAATTATAGGGATTTTCCATAATACCAGTATGCTTCTATACGGCTGAATTAAATATAGCTTAATCTCCAAGTTTCCATAAATCAATTTCAACGCAATATTCTAATCACCAAATCTGAAATCTCCAGTATGTTCCAACATGGAACGTTTTTCTTCTTTAACTCTAGTTCACAAATGCCAACACATTAAACCATGACACTCATATGACTTTACAATCTCCCCCTTTGGCATTTTGTGGACCCAACCATTTTGGAATAAACATAAAAGAAAAACTTTCCATTGACACAATCATAAGAATTCCAGAAATCCCCTTATATTGGAACATACATAAATCTGAATAATATACCATAATACTAGAAATCCAAATAATTCAGAATTACACAACCGCCAAATAATATCCAAAAAGATCCAAAATAATCTCCCCCTGGGTCCATTAATATTCCAAAGTCATAGAAATAAAGAACAAAATCCAGCAAAATCAAAATCTACTCACCCTGAAACTAATACTGACTATGTTGGAACATAGTCAGTCAGAAATAAACTCTGTTTATGAGCAACTCTCTAAGCTTCCAGCTGAGCTTTCTCTACTTCTAACTTGGTATTCTCAGTCTCCAAAGCAACAAGTTGAATAATAAAAGCACCCAGCCTAGCAGTCAGAGAAATCAACTTGACATGTTTTTCTTCTTTAGCAAAACTAGAACCAGCAGACTTCGGTTTCCATGGTAAATCCATTACCTGCCTCAAACCAAAAGTTTTCTTGTTTGGTTTTAACGGCTCAGTCTCCACTTCCTTATCCTTTGGCTTGGCCTTTACTCGTTCACTTCTGACCAATGCTGAAATGATACAAGGATACACCAGTGCATGCTTGGCCTTTGGGGATATAGGTTGACGAACAATACTCTGTTGTATGAGTAAGCCAAGGTTAACAGGCTTCTGTTTTCCAACACAGTTGAGCAGCTTTGCCATTTCACGGGTCAGGGATGTAAAAAATTCACAGCTACCTGATACAGCCCAAAGAATATGGAAGTTAATCAAGAAGCTTGAGAGTATCCAGTTGCACCCCACTCAATCTTGACTCCTCCAGATATCTCAGTCAGAATTTGATCACCCGTAACCTCCATTTCTTCAGCAAAAATACCCTCAAAATCTGGCGTTTTCAGCCTCAGCAGCGTTTTAATCTTTTCAGCCGAGAAATTCACAATCTTCCCTCGTACATAAACCCGGTCACACCATGGTGAATCCTCCTCAAGATTTCCATCCATGAAGTTTGAATACACTTCACAAACTAGTTGTTTGTTGTAATCTAAAAAAACTGTAGCAGTCTTCTTCATGCCAATCATCTCCAGAAAGTCAGAAAACCCATTTGGTTTATAAGATAGTAAATCTACTGGCCTCTCAGCAATGATCTTTCTTTGGGAAAATACTTCATCCATCTCCTCACAGTTTGCATCATAAAAAAATTCAGAAAGAGAATCACTTACTGGAGGTGGTGGTAATACAGTTCTCTTCTTTTTCTTGGGAGAGGGTTGTTCCACCTTTTTCTTCTTAATCGGCTGTGATAACTCAGTCTCTGTGACCTTCCTCTTGGCCTTCCTATTCTGGATGAACTCGTCAAGAACTTCATCATTGGAATATACGAGAACAGGTTCCTGTGTTGGAACATGCTCTTTATACTGATGCTCAGAATCTTCAGTGAAGTGTGTTCCAACATGTTGTCCCTGTGTTGAAACATACCCTTCTTTCACCTCTGTTTTAGCAGTCTCCATTGTAGGGTCATCTCCGCCTCTCTTCACATCCTCTGAAGCTTCCACTTCATCATAAGCTAATTCATCATCCATAGGATAATGTTTATTTCCCAGATCACCAGTAGGACTCACACCTAGATCATCTACCTCCATAGGGTTTTCTTGCATCTCTTCTAACTGGTATGTTGGAACATACTCAGCATCTCCTTATTCTTCATTTTCAGACAACACTATCACTGGTGGCTTTAAAGCCATGAGCTTCTCATTCCTCTGAGCATTCATGGCATCAAACTGAACAACCTTCAACTGATCTGCAGACCTAACCACTTCCAAGCCAACAAACTCTTCATCACCAATTTCTACAATTTTCTCATAACTCCTACCGGGAATATAAGTGTACACATGATGTATGTACTTCCCTCTGTACTCTTTGTACTCTTTATACTCTCCCCTCAGCAATTTAACTTCAAAATGCTCAATATCAAATAACTCTCCTTTATCACCCAAGAGAACTTATTTCATATTAACATCTAGAAATTCCACCTTAAGATTTTCTAAATTCCTCAAATCAATGGCAACACGGTTGGCTTGAACCCATTTAACAAACTCATATACAGACTTGAACTTTCTTCCTTTACAAATAACTTGATTAGATTCAGAAACTGTTACCTTTTGATATTGAGGTGCCTCCTTGCTTGGTGCTTTCTCGGTCTTGTTTGGTGCGGTCTCGGTTTTGCCAGAGGTGAGGAGGATAGGCTTCTTGTTTCTGGTCATTGTAGGAGTATCTTGGTAAGAGGTTTTAGTTCGGAAAAAGAGTCATTGAAGCGCTCAAACTCGACAATAACATAACTTCCTGAATTTCAAAAATTTGGTAGAGAAGAAAATGGTGTAATGCAAATAAAGAGGGAATGTGGAGAGATTGAAGAATTTGAACCAAAAATAACTCCTTCACTTTTCACCTCTCTAATCGTGTCTTCCTTTTTTACCTTTCCAAGACAATAATTACCTTTCTTCTGAAGTAAAATCATATCGCATATTTAACTTCCAACATACCATTCAACCACTTCAACCTTTCTTCTTCTTCCGCCCATTTTTTATTTTTGTCTTTCTAATTTTTTGTCTTTCTAATTTTTTTTTAAAAAAAACTGAACCAAAAATATACATATTGTATAGACTTGTTTCAGGTTGAAAGGTACCTCACATTCATCACATAATGAGGTGTTGTCTAAGGAATTCAAAAGTTGAGGCATCCAACAGCTTAGTGAATATATCAGCATATTGCTCACATGTTGGAACATATGCCACCACAACCTCTTTTCTTTCAACCAAATCTCAAATAAAATGATGTCGGATATCAATGTGCTTTGTTCTTGAGTGATGAAAAGGATATTTAGAGATGTCAATTGCACTTTTATTGTCACACATAATCTTTAGATGCCCATGTTGAATTCCATAATCATTCAACATTTGTTTCATCCATAATAATTGTGCACAAGAACTTCTGGCAGCAAGATACTCAGCTTCAGCAGATGATAAAGAGATTGAATTTTTCTTTTTACTATACCAAGAGACCAAATTCGTGCCAATAAAGAAACAACCCCCAGTAGTACTTTTGTGATCATCTGCGTTACCAGCCCAATCAGAATCACTATAACCAATAAGATTCGAATCTTGATTCTTCGAATACCAAATTCCATAGTTAGAAGTTCCACCAACATATCGAATAACTCTCTTTACTGCGTTCAAATGAGATTCCTTTGCATCAGCCTAAAATCTTGCACAAACGCCTACGCTGAAACATATATCTGGTCGGCTAGCAGTAAGATACCAAAGACTCCTAATCATGCTTCTGTATAATTTCTGATTGACTGAAACATCTTTCTCATTCTTCACTAATTTTTTTGTGGTTGGCATTGGAGTTTGTACAGCTCGTGCACTACTAAGTCTGAACCTCTTCACAAGATTCAAGGCATACTTGCTTTGGTTTATGAACAAACCATTTTTCTCTTTCTTAACTTGAAGCTCTAGAAAATATGTAAGTTCTCCAACCATGCTCATCTCATACTCTCCCTGCATTAGTGACACGAAATCTTGCACCATAGATGATGAAGTAGAGTCGAACACAATATCATCCACATAAATTTGAGCAATCAAAAACTGTGGATTTGGTGAGAATAAATAATTTACGATCTACTACCCACGACAATAACCTTTCTTAAGTAGAAAGTTAGTTAATCGTTCATACCTTGCTCCAGGTACTTGTTTCAGACCGTATAATGCCTTTTTAAGTCCATACACATGATGTGGATAATGAGGATTTTCAAATCATTTAGGCTGTTCCACATATACCTCCTCATTTACCACTCCATTCAAAAAGACACTTTTCACATCCATTTGATATAATGTAAAATTCATCGTACATTCAATGACAAGCAAGATGTGAATAGACTCTAACCTGGCAACTGGTGCAAAATTTTCATCAAAGTTGACACCTTTTACTTTAGTATATCATTGTGCCACCAGTCTAGCTTCATTGTGAGTAATATGTCTATCAATATCTGATTTGTTCTTGAATATCCATTTTGTACCAATAACATTGACACATTTCAGACGAGGAGTAAGATACCACACATCAGTGCGTTCAAACCGTTCGAGCTTCTTGCATTTCCACAATCCAGTATTCATCAAGTAATGTTTCCTTGTAATTCTTTAGCTCAATGAGTGAGATAAAACACTACAGTCCTGCTAGCTCAAGGTAGTTCACTCAAGGAATGGATCGGGGTCTTCTTGAGATCAGTTCTGGTATCTCCTGTGTTGGAACATACAGATTTGGTGTGGGGTGGGGATATTCCAATATACTCTTCTTATGCATACACCGACTGCTCTTCTGTTTGACCCTGTGTTCTAACATAGTCTGACGGCACTGACGAATTGATCTGTGGTGGAACATACTCAGCATCTGGTTCGTCGTCTTTCTTCTTTGAATCATGTTTGTCATCTGAATCGTCTATAACAACATTGATTGACTTCATAAGCGTGTTTGTGTGAAGATTATACACTAGGTATGCTCGACTATTCACAGAAAACCCAGAAATATACCAACATCACTAGATTGTCAAACTTGGCCAATGGATCTCTATCTCTTAGAATATAACACTTGCTTCCAAATACATGAAAGTGAGATACATTTGGATTCCTTCCCTTCCAAATATTGTAAGATGTTTTTTTGGTAAATGGCCGAAGATACACCCGATTGATAGTATAACAAGCTGTATTAACAGCTTTTGCCCACTATTTTTGTGTATGCCTTTTCTGCAAACATGACTCGAGTCATCTCCTGAAGTGTTCTATTCTTCCTTTTGACAATGTCATTATGTTATGGGGTGATTGGAGCGGAGAATTCATACTGAATACCAAGTTCAATGAAGAACTCACTGAATTGAGAGTTTTCAAATTCCCTGCCATGATCATTTCTGATTCTCACTATCTTTCCAACCGGACTTCGCTTATCGGTCTGCAATTTTATCACAAAACTTCTAAACACATCCACAGTATCATATTTTTCTTTGAGAAACACAACCAAAGTGTATCTAGAAAAATCATTAACACAAACGAAAATGTACTTCTTTCCACTCACACTAGGTGTGTTGACTGGTCTCATTAAGTCCATATGAAGTAATTCAAGATTCCTTTAAGTCTTAATATACTGTACTGAAGAGTGAGGATACCAAATCTGTTTAACTTGTTGGCATGGTCCGCATACAATTCCGCTCTTGGTTGTAAGCATAGGCATTCCTCGTACTGCCTTTGAATTGACAATTTTTACCAAGATTTTTTAGTTGATATGACCAAGCTTCCTATGCCACCGAGTGCCTTCATCTTTCTTTTTATTGAGACATCGCACTTCATGCTCCATAAGATAACAATTTTCTGATGATCGAATACCATAAAGTATTTTATCATTCCCATGTCTCACCACACATTTGTCTTTCTAAAATCCAACTATCATATTGTCATCACACCACTGACTAATGCTTAGCAAATTTGCCATTATATCCTCAACGAGCAATACACTAGTAAACACAGGAAATCCTTCAATGTGCATTTCTCCTTTTCCAATGACACGACTACGCTTTCCATCTCCAAAATTAACAAAACCACCATCATATGGTCTTGTTTTTTCCAGAAACTTCCGAGTTCCAGTCATGTGACGAGAACACCCACTATCAAAGTACCACGAGTCTCTAGAATGTGCAAGAATAGAAATATGAGAAACAAAATAAGTATTCATGTGTTTAGGTACCCATACCTTTCGAACCATATTTGACCGTTGGGTATCGTCTATGTTGGAATATACAGACAGCTTTCGTCCATCTATGATATCTCTAAGTAATCTGAGACACCGTTCCTTGATATAGACTTGAAACATGCAATAGCTACAAATCAGAGAATTTCGCTGACGAGTCTTAATCAATTTTCTCTTCATGTCTTGAACTTCCATCTTGAAATTTCCAATATTGCCATAAACAATCCCTTGTCGATATCCGAAGCTTTTTCCCATGGTCAGAATATCATCTAACTTTTCCTTGCTCAAGTTTAGCTTCCTGATTGTTGCTTCTGCCAATTCTTCTCTCTTAGTCATAGAATTTACTTTCACGTTTAGATCTTCAACTTCACTCTTAAGTTTTTTCAACCTGCACTATCAATTCCTTCTTTGCCTCGGCCAATTGACTTTTCTCAATATTCAGGGATTTATTTGCATCAGCCACCTTTAACCACATGTCATACATTTGTTTCATATGAAGCGTAGATGTCTTCATAACTCACAGATTGATCTTCATCATCGTTGGAAGTTTTGGCAAAACGTATGTTGGAACATACCATTTTATCTATGTTGGAACATACAACAGTATCTGTGTTGGAACATATGTCCACAACTTCATCACAACTTTTTCCTCCAAATGCCACATAATTACTGGTAAGTTCCTCTTCATCTTTCTTATCTTCTTCATCTTCACTCCACGGGGTGGCATACGATCTTCCTTGCTTCTTCTGGGTATTGGCACATTCAGACTGGATATGTCCAAAGGCTTCACATTCTCTACACTAAATTCTTCTTTCCTGTTTTGCTTCACCACCTTGATTTCTAGTGAACTGCTGGTTTACTTGATCCATGCAAGTTCCACGGTTCTTACCAAAGTTTTGTCCATGTGGTCTACTTCCTCCAGTTTTTTCTTGTGATTTCTTGTTCACCATCTTCTTCAGAATTCTTGAGAAATTCTTAGTGATGGGAGCAATTTCTTCAATATCATCCTCACCATCTTATTCGTGGTTATCCCATGATGAAGATACTTTGAAAGCCAAATCCTTCTGAGTTTTCTTTGCAGACTATTCCAGAGTCATCTCATACGTCTGTAGTGATCCCATCAATTCATCCAAGGACATTGTGGATACATCTCTAGCTTCTTCTATTGTCACGACCTTAATAGCAAATCTCTTAGGTAGTTATCTTAAGGTCTTCTTCACCAACTTAGATTCCTTATACACTTTTCCCAATTGATAAGTCATATTAGAGATGTCTTTGAGTTTCCCATTGAATGAGGAAATCGCATCATTCTCCTCCCTTTTCAATTTTTCGAACTTAGTTGCCAACATCTATAGTTTGGATTCACGTACTCGACTGATTTTTTCATGTACAGTCTGCAAGATATCTCATGCTTTCGTAGCCTAATGACATGTAGGGATGAGTTTAAACTGATTTTCATCCACTGCTATGAAGATAGCATTCAATGTTTTGGAATTTTCCAGTGAAGCCTTCAATTCATCTGGAGACCAAGACGATTTATCTTTGAGCGTTTATTTCTTTGAACTTGACTCACCCTCTATCTCCTTAGAGCTGGATTCTTCATCTTTAGTTGGATGATTCCACTCGTTCTCAACAAAGTGTCATGCAAGTTCATCTAGAAAATTGATAAAACCCCTCATGCGAGCCTTCCAGTAATTGTAGTTTGTTCCTTCTAGTAGAGATGGCCGAGACACAAAAGCTCTTTCCCTTGTCGCCATTGTAAAACTAGATCACACTTTCCTTGACAGAACCAAGGTAAAATATAAGTGACCAAGCTCTGATACCAATTGAGAATTCTGGTTTTACCGATTTAACTTAACTATTAGACATATGTTCCAACATATCCTAACTTAACCAAGTATGTAAAGTAAATAATGCATGAGACACGCAACTTGGTTACGCAGTTCGGTAAAATCCACCTACGTCTGCGAAGCCTGGCCCAGTTCAGAATAAATTCACTAATCAGAAAGATAAAATACAAAGTACACCATACAACTATACTTATCTTTTCTAATTACAAAGTGTGGATTTTGCAAGCTCCCCTTGCTACCGATCCGCCTTGATCAGATTTCCTCTGACCTCGAAACTCGTCGATGCTGGATCTCATCCTCCCGGGGAATTAAGGTATACGACTCTGAATTTGATCAACAGGTCACGTATGTTGGAACATATAAGTACTGGCTCTTGCAAATCTCTCGGACGAATGTAAATCTGAAGTGCAAATTTTTCTCAATTAAGTTCGTACGTATTACAACTGTTAATGTCCTCTATTTATAGTCCATGTGCAGATCAGAATACTCCATGATTATCTCCATAATATTCTTATTCCTTATCTGCTTTGAAACATATCCAAATCTTATAAATAAAGGGATTTTTCTATTCTCAAATATCTCATAATATTCTACAACTCTAATTCCATAATTATAGGGATTTTCCATAATACCAGTATGCTTCTATACGGCTGAATTAAATATAGCTTAATCTCCAAGTTTCCATAAATCAATTTCAACGCAATATTCTAATCACCAAATCTGAAATCTCCAGTATGTTCCAACATGGATCACTTTTCTTCTTTAACTCTAGTTCACAAATGCCAACAAATTAATCCACGGAACTCATATGACTTTACAGGGTAAGTTATGGAAGTTTTGTATTCTGCAGAGAGCTAAACATGTAGCTTGGAGGCTCTGTACGGACTCACTACCGATGACGGAAAATTTTCGAAAAAGAACGAATGAACGATGGATGTGGCTAATAGTTGTGCTTTGTGCAACGAAGGAAATGGAACGACCCGCCATCTAGTCTTTGAATGTCGCTATGCAGTTGCTGCATGGAACTTTCTTGACATGAAAGCAACACTCGATGCCACAAAATTGAACCGTGGAGAGCTCTAGTTCAAGAGATTGCTGGAGACATGCGAAAAGAATGAGGCAGAGTTAATAGTTATGATTTGCGAAGGGATTTGGTCCTTGTCCGCAGATATGATGGCCGCATGTGTTGTGGCAAGTATGAGAAGCTTCATGGAGGTCAATCAGTGGTCGGAGAGAGCATCAAAGGAGCTGCATAAGCTTGCACTACTTTGACCACCGGAGAGATGTCGCAAAATATTCTTCGATGCTGGAATCGAGACCAATTTCACCACTATCAGGCTGTTGCAACTGGAAGAAGAAGGACTCTTTGAACGAGCCAAGGTTTCCAGAATTATGGGTGATAATGATGCGAGCCATGCAGAGGGTTTGGCTCTTCTGGAGGTAATAAAATGGGGGGCAGAAACAAATGCAAATGGGGTTTGGATCATGGGCGACGCATTGTCTGTGACTCGTATGGTCCGTGGTGAAATTGAGGCGATACTATCTTGTGTTGATATTATCATTCAGATTCGACACCTCCTTGATGAAACAAGTGTAAATTTTCCAAGTTGGATACCTAGGGATAGAAATAGCTTAGCTCACTCACTAGCTAGTTTCGTGAAATCGAGCGAGGCTCGGATGCATATATGGGATATGCCCCCAAGATTCCTACTCTCAGATGATACGGGAAGTTACCAGTAACTTGAAATGAAATCTTTATTTTTTAAAAAAAAAGTAACATAAACAATCAAAATACAGTAATTTAAATAGAGAAAAGTGTTTTTATATCCCTACTTAATTTACATAAGTACCAATATAACATTTAATTGAAAGTGCAAATATAACCCTAGATAGTAAGATTAAGTGAAGATATATCCATTCTGCCTGATTTAGTTCAAAATTCAGTGAAAAGACTATTTCACCCCTATGAATCATTATTTTTAAAAAATAATGAAATTACTATTATATCCCCAAAATCGTTCTTATTCTTTCTTCTCTTATTCTCTTCTTTTTTTCTTATTTTTTCGCCAACTCTGTCCGACAGTTTCCATTTGAAAATCCAAGATTCAATTTTTATCACAATCAGTACTAAACCATACTTCGCCATCTCCGTCGCCTATTGTTGCGGCCTCCGATGCAAACCTAATGCGCTGCCATAGATGATAGTGGCAGGGTGGCCGGGCTAGTTTGAGATTAAGTGGCGTCAATTAAGGTTGGTTGGGTGGCAGAGCTGGTTTGGGACCGGGTGGTGGTGGTGGGTTTGGTGGCGCAACGATGGTCCAGTGGTGGTCCAAGTACGCCGGAACGGTGGTAAGGGTAAAAATGTCCACATACCTTTTGTTTTGGGGGAAAAGGACATTTTGGTAATTTTAGATTGAGTCAACGGTCGGAAAGACTAAATCAGTGCTGAATTGCCCACCAGAGGGTTGTATTAGTGCTTACTCAAATGTATAGGAATGTATTTGTATATTACTTATTAAAACAAATTAGTATTTCCACATCATCCCGTGATGGAAAGATGAGAAAAAGTAGAAATTTTATGTGGAGAAGGATGTGCGGTAGCTTAGGTTTGGACGGAGAAAAAGTTTCACGAGCCTTATGAGATCCACTCCAATTTTTTTTTTAAGATTCTAGATTCTAGATTGATCTGATCTAAATTTAATTTTTCTAGGAAAGACCAGAAATAATCTAATATTTTACTCTCTCTGTTCAACTAACATGGCATAGTTTCCATTTTAGAGTGTTTATTTTATTTTGGCACATTCCCATTATGACATAGTTTAAGGTATTGTGAGCCATTTATTTTACTTTTTCTTTCTTGAAAAATTTGAACCACACAACTAGTATGTTCTTAATTTTTGTGCAGTAAAGTGTTGTGCCATACAAAATTGAACAGAGGGAGTAGTAATATTCAGGGTCTGTTATATTTTTATAAAGACAAAGTTTTGGGAAAAACCGTCTTTCCATAGACATATGGAAAGACGTGGTTGAATTAAAATGATAGAAAGGTAGTTGCAATACTAAAAATTTATTATTCAACGTATAGTAGTTATAAGTTTATGACTCGATTAATACAATCTGAAAATTTTGTCTTAATTTCTTCTAATTTACAGTTTAAAACTTGATTTTTTCCATAAGTTATGTAAAAACGTTTTTCAAGAGACGAACTCTGTTATAAAAATAAAAGACAATAATCATGGTAGAATACTACCATTTACAGGTATTTCCTCTACCTAAATCAGTGCTTAAACTTATTTAGGCTTTGAGTCGATCTTTCCCGTGGAGTGGGAGTGAAAAAAAATCACCAGTTTCAAAGTCGGAAAACAGATATTAGGCAAAAACTTATGGAAGTCGGAAAACAGATAGACTATGGATCCAGTGGATGCATTCATATTACATAAAAGGGAGTGATGTAATGGGAATGAGTTTCCTGGTTTCTTGTTCTTGGATGATAAAGAGATTGGCAAAATGTAGAACGGATTCTTCAATACATAGTGATCAGTAGGAGTTGGGTGAATCCTAAGCTTAAGGGAAAATGGGCTAAGTTCATGGGTGAGTATGATTAGGGGATTCGAGATTTTGGAAACTTGAAGGGTGTACAGTGTTTTTGGGGAGTTTAATGAAAGTTAATACGGTCCAAAAACAATAATAGATTAATTAAGTGCAAAAATTATTCAGCTGGAGTAGGTAAAACTAACCAAATAAAACCAAGTAGAAGGACAATTTCGATGAAAAGAACACAAAACTTAATCGCCACTCAATCACTAAAAAAATTGCTAGTTGCAATTTTCTTAAAATAGAAACAAAAAACTGGTAAATATCATCGCATGAATGACGTTCACCTTTATTAAAATATCATTTCATATTGTCATTTAAAAAAAAAGGATGAAAAAAACTAGTGCACATAATTTCTATCAATTGCCAATTGACAAATCAAACCTCCGTATTACTTATTAACTCCTTACTGTAAATGAAAATGGGAACGGATGACTGACATGTAACACTACTACGAAAAATAATAATTTTAAGACCCAATTTATCTTTAATTTTTCGTGTTGCGGTCAATTTTTTTTATATTTTTTATACCAATGATTATCAAAAATAAAATAAAAATGAAACCTCGACAACTCGACGTCAATATCCATATATTTTGGACTTAACTTCTCATAATTAAACTCTTCTTTAAAAATAAATTTTATTGTGATTTTTACCTTTAAATATATTAATAATTAAATATAGTTTTTAAAAATCGTGAAAATAGAAGAGTGAATTTGAAATTGGATACTACTTGAGAAAAAAATGAACTCCATGGCATTGAAGATGAATGCCATTGACAAATAGGCAATTGACACTTTACCCCCCTCTATCCCATACAAATCCTTTAAAAGCAGAGGAAAGTTAACGTACAATAGTACTTTTCAATTGATTAATCATTCTTTAGAGTCTAGGCGTATTGTTAAATCTGCTTTTTAAACAAAGAAGCCAAGAATTGACTCAATTAGTAAAGGGATAATGCAATGCAACGCAACTATGCAAGTGCTGACATCGTCTCCAACACCTGGGTGACACGTGTCAAAATACAATTGTTTAAAAAAGAGAGAGAACAATAGGTATTTTCTGTGATTTTTAAAACTTTACTTAGTCACTCGTTTTACCAAAATCAAGGTAAGACGGTCTCATATGAGTCTTTCTCATAAGTAACAATATCAACATATAAAGATATTATCAACTTCAGTGTAACACTTATTATATAAATATTATTTTTTTATGCATACGTGATCGGTCAAGTGATTAATTGTCTCTTTAAATACTCTAATAATTATGAATGAATTTCATTCTTTCTTGCGGACACTAGGAAGTGATCACCGATTGACCTTCAGAAACCATAATTTACCTTCTCATCAACTCATTGTATCGAGATGAGCGAGAGATCTCATCTTTTTACTCCAGTAAAATGGAGGAAGTACTAGTGGATTGGATGGATGCTGCTTGCCTTTGAGCTTAATTGTAAGGGACATAAAGTTGGTTTACTTTTACCAAAAAGTAATTCACACATTACATACTTGGGAAAATGAAAAGATTGATGAAAAGCATATGGGGGGCATGGAATATTCAGTGTATGCACCTTACATTTTCTATCCAGTTACACTAATTTTAGCTCATGAGTGTTCAGTGGGCAGGATTTCTGGCTAGAAATAAGAAAACAATTCCCATAAAAATCAATTTTAATTCATTAAATTTGCAGCTGGCATAGCATATTAAACGATGGAAGCCATAAATTAGTAGGTACACATACTTCCCCTGGCAACAACCTCCAATGAATGTGTTAATTATGCTAAAGCTTGTTGAGTCTCTTCCCACTCTCGTATTAACAAATCGAATTTACGAACTTTCATTTCAAAGATCGTAAACACTTAAATTTATCTTCGATATTTTATATTTCAACTTGATTGATCGGCAATTTCGCTCTTTGAAGTTTTACATTCATTTCAAAGGTATTAATACAGAAAACAAACAAACTACCGGTTATTGCGAGTAGATAGAAATTTGTTGTAATTACAAACATTTATCAACACTAAAGAATAAAGATGCATGTGTAGGAAAAGAACACGATTTTGTACAAATGCTAATTAAAATGTCTATCATAATAAACAGCGTTAAACTTGACAAAAGGTTCCCAAAGGAGGAGACATTAAACCGATGAGCGGATAGGGATAAGGGGCTGTTAACTTAACCTACATAATGATGAGATTACGATGATTTCCAATTCCTTGATTAATTCCTTAATCCTACTTAATTAAGAGGCGCAAAAATCCCCTCTTCTTGTTCTTGCCGTTGCCATTGAAGCTCAGTTCATGTTCCATTGCTTGTGGCCCGGGGCCCACTTGGGGCACTTGGGGCTGAAGTAGCACTTCTCCACCCTGGAATTCAGGAGATCGACGATGGGGGCGAACTTCACGCACCGGGGCGTTTTGTACTGGTTGATCGACGCGCCGAGAGAGATAGCATAATCCATCAGCTTGTCGAACGAGCCGGGCTCCACGATCTTGATCTCCAGGGGCCCGATCGACCTGTCCGAGGCCCGGCCCTGTCGGTACACGCTGTTCAGCGACTCCTCCACCGCCAGGCAGCAGTCCTCGTACACCGACGGCGGCACCGCCTTCTTCGCCCCCTTCCGCGACAGCTCCCAGTACAGCACGTAATGCCCCGGCACCGTCGTCACCGTGTCGGCGAAGCTCGTGTAGTCCGCCAGCTGGACTCCGAACGGCGCCAGGTGCGCCACCGCGTTCCTCACCGCGCTCTGCAGCTCCACCTCGTCGGTCTTGTCGGCGTCGATGCTCAGAACCACGTTCTTCCGGCAGATGAAGTGGAACTGCGGCGCCTTATTCTTGAACCCGGAGACTCGGAGAAGATCGCCGACTCTGTATCGGTACAGCCCTGAAACATCCAAAAACAAATACTCTCACTTTAGCACACATCATGGGCGTAATTACATGGATCAGAATTGGAAACATAGTTTCAATGGTAGAAGAATAGTACCGGCATAGGTTGTGACAACAAGCTCGTACTCCTGCCCGATCTTAACATCGGCCAAATCGACGAGCTCTTGCTGTTCTTTCTCGTTTAAGGACGTCGGGACCGAGTCGCAGCTCGTCGGGACGTTTCGATTAACCGGAAGGAACTCGAAGTAGCCGAGAGTCGGTATAAGAGTATAGGAAACATCACTTGGCTTACACATTGGATTGAGATTGACGCCGAAGAAGCATTCGGAAGATGCGTACATTGTGCAAACAAGTGGGAGACCATTGCTGTAATAATCCAAGGTCGGAATGTACTGCGACATGGTTCCGGTGACGATGACATCGATGTACTTCGTGTTCGGCCAGAGCCGGGTAATGATCCCGGCCCACGATTCCATGCCACATGCCTTTTCGATGAAGTCTGCCAGCTCCGGGTCGGGCTTCGAGAGGACCCGGCCCACGGCTTCTCTCACGGAAGGGTCGGTGATCTGCGGGTCGAGTGTTCCGGCCCGGATGTCATTACAGAGCTCCTGCCAGTGCTTCTCCAGGAACCGGATTGCCCGGATGAACCCGGAAGCGAAAACCGCCCCGACCCGGAGGACTTCTTCCCGGAGCACGAGGCCGCAGAGTATTTGGGTATACATGCTCTGGTAGGAATCCGGGCAGAGGATGGTTTCATTCGGGCTGGTGTAGTTGGTGTACGGGTCGAACGGGCGGCTCTTGAAGTGGGCGCTTTTGTAGTAGCTGGTTAAAACGGGTCGGGCCGCCAGCCCGCCCGGTGTCTTGGACTCGGATTTGATGAACAGGAAATACATTCCCTTGCCTTTGTCCAACCCCGGCACAAACTGGCTCATCACCGGCATCAGGAGGCTGTAGAGCAGCTGCCGCCTATCCAACTCCGGCTCGATCGTCGGCATCAGCTTCCTCTCTCCGCCGGACGTACCAGAACTGCAACAAACAAAAGCAAACTTTAAGATTTTTTATTCTTTTTCCTTCATATTAGCAGACATTAAGGTTTGCTTTTTCTGCTACCTTGTCAAGAACTCGGAAATGGGGTCGGAGCAGAGGATTTGGGATTCGTCGCCATTGGCAATACGGATGATGTCGTGCTCGATGTTCTCGTAGGAGATGACCGGTATGATTTTCTTGAAGGTCTCCCGGTCGGCGGTGAGCCCATTCAGGCCGAACCTCTTCAGGTACTCTACCTGCGCATTGTTGGACAGGATTTCCTTGAGAACGCTCTTCTGAACATCATCAGGATTCATCGTCACTTCCTCGATGAACTCGAGAACTCTCCTGTTCTTCTCCAGAACGCTGTTTTCGTCATAGTCGCTCACTTTCTTCGGTGCCTCAGGCATGCTTGATGATCAATTGTATGTGTTTTTTGGTAAGAAAAACAGGGATTTTTCTGGGAGATGGGAAATATGATGGTTAAGAGTGTGTGAAGCAGAAGAAAAATGGATTTCGAGTTGATGGGGGAGAAGGGGAGAAGACGGAGTTTATATAGAGCGGAAATAGTCGGATTTTGGGGCGGGAGGGGGATTTTGGGAAAGTGTAGGGGATTTGTGGAAAATATGGGGGTTTTATTTCCATTTCAGAACATGCGTTTGTGACTCACGAAGACATAACACTTTCATGCTGCATACTTCCCCGTACCAGTTCAAATTGCACATAAATTTTGTCACGCTCATTAAAAAATTTGTCTAACCGTTAATATGTTGACTACATGCAATAACGGCAAACAAAAAGTTACTTTTCAAAAACTATTTGTTATGACAAATCTAACAATATCACATACAATATTATTATTGTTTATATATTTACTCAAATATGCGGTCAAAGTTTGATAGAGAATATTATCAAATAGTAAGTGTGCATTTTGAGGTGAGACGTAGAGAGTATTATTTTCCTGTCACAATTGTGGTAGTGTACCGTTTGGTACGTATTTTTGCTTTATTGTTCCTGTTGTGCGGAATACCCGAGAAAGAACAAGCAAAGAAAATAAAGTGAAAAATAAAACATCAAGAATTTACGTGGTTCACCAATTGGCTATATTCACGACCGACCAAGATCGGATTCCACTAGAGAGAGAATGCCAGAATTACAGATTTCCTACTCTCTATCAATCCTATCTCTTAGGGTTACAATAAATGGACGAGTTTCCACCTTAAACCCTAACTGCTTTGGTCTTATAAACATTTTGGCCCAAAACAAAACAGAAGACTGAATACCAATAACAGACCAAACAGAGGACATGCTATACCGTCGGGTCGGGGGCTTCTCCGCCCCCGGACCTCCAGGCCAAGGTGTGCTCCACCCTCCTGGACCCCCCGACTCGCTGACCGGGCCGCGAGACCCCGTAGCAACCGGTCGCCTAGGGTAATCCGTAT
>JAULKM010000011.1:1195346-1208870 GCA_032355605.1 Rubia tinctorum | reverse complement strand
TTGACTCATCACTTGAAGAAATTAGTTGCTTGCCATCAGTGGAGAATTCAACATCTAAAATAGGGCCAAGATTCCGAGTATATTTATGGACCGCGTTTCCTGTTCTGACATCCCATAGTTTAAGAAGGCCTTTAGATCCCCCAGACAGGAAAAGGTTGAAATGGTTAGGATGAAATCTTACCACCCCAACTACCTGATCCTCTCAAAAATTTTGAGTCTCTACTCCCCTTTCGACATCAATTAACCTTGATGAACAATCATAACCACAACAAAGTGTCGATAATCCCTGTTCTGACCACTTCACATCTTTCACGAAAGCCTTGTGAAAGTTCAGAACACGAGCTTTCTTCTGCTTGCTGTTCCACACATTCCATGTGTTGACAGTTTGATCCAGTCCAGCGGATGCAAGAAGGTGAGCTGAAAACTAAAACTACCGAACGGCTTAGAAGTGCAAACATAATGTCAAGCTGACAAATTACAACCCTAAGCAGTAAGCACACATGATGTCACACACGAGTCTTGCCAAAAAAAAAATCAAAAGATAATTTGGAATGCAATCTCATCAACTAAAACTCATGCTCGGCAATCCCAATACGTTACAATACATTAAGATGCAAACTGATCGTCAGAAATCCAACTACATATGAGCATGCTGCAAAGACAGCTACAGCTTATGTAAAGGTCAACATGAAACCTAATAATGTAGTAACATTTTGCTGTCTGATTTCACATATTCTGTTCAATTCTACAAGTATTATGCATCAAACCAGTACACATCACATGAACAATCAACCATAGTCCGTAGGATAATCTTTTACAGAATACGATCACTGGCAGAAACATGAAAAATAATTTAATAAAATAAACCAAGAACTCACCATGCACTCTAGACCATTGCACAGTGTTTACAGCATTCGTATGCCCTGTTAGAGCCACCGACAATCCTCCCGGCAACTGACAGGATCGCTCAAATCCTCTACTTTTCTCCCTCAGCTTCGTCAACACCCCCTGCGGCAACCCTATTTCTGATAGTGCTCCCATTCCTGAAAAGAAAAACAAAACACAATTAAGCCTAAATTCAACCTAGTCGCTTCAATTAAAATGCAACCACTCTTTATTACTTGTACACAATCACAGAAGGAGGGGAATACATAATTCAAATAAAAATAGTTTTCCTAATATTGAATTATGAAATCCATAAATCACTCTCGCTCTTAATAAATTGCGTAACAAAACACATGCACAAAGCAATAAATAGGCCGGTCAAACGGGTCGGGTCACCCAATGGATAACCGTTATCCATCTACTGTTATTACTTATTGGATAATGACCCATTGGGTTAATGGATAAAATTGGGTAGTGATTATTAGGTTGAGTTTGGTTGGATAACAGGTTACCCGTTGGATAATTTTGGGTGGGTCGAATTGGGTTGGGTAACGGGTGACCCATGGATAATGACTTACTATAAGATAACAATATTTTTCACAAGTTTGATTACGAATGATTTAATTTTCCCCTAACATATATAATCATTTTAGAAAAGATCAAATTATCGATTCATCGTATTTATTGATTTTGGTTCATGTCTTAATCGATTTCAATTTGATCCAATAAAAAATCGATAAAAGGTTCCGACGAAAGAAGTAGAAGTAGTATTTAATACTTTTTACTAAACGGAAAAATATTCTCCATAAAATATGAAAATTTAAAAAATATTTCCTTTTGTTAAACATAGAAAAATAATAAATAAAATCCCCACATTTGACCATTTGAATAAATATTACATTTTGTTGTAGTTATGCACGTGATTCTTATTCATGAAAATGAATTATTCATATTTCACTTGAATAATAAAATGCTACTGACTTATCCATTTAATCGGTTGAAAACACCACAATAAAATGTTACTGACTTATCCATTTAATCCGTTGAAAACACCACTTATCCGTTGGAAAACACCATTTATCCGGTGGGTAGAAACTAAACTATCCATTGGGTCATACTAAATGACCCATTGGGTATGAGGCATTTATTTGGGTCGAAAGGCTCTAAACTTAGATTATCTGTTGAAACGTGAAAAACCCATCATCAAATTACGTTATGTTCTTCCTCAATCAAACTTAGGTTATCACGTCAGTGTTACATCAATCCGCATCAATGAGTGTTTGATCAATCCATCTTCGAACACTTCGCGATCGCGACTCAGATTTGGAGCTGCGTTCGACGTATCAGGTTAGTTCATTGACGTTTTTTTTAGGATTTTATTGAGTATATTCAAATGATGAGGGATTTTGGAATGTGGGGTTTTCTGGGTTTTGAGACGGTAGCAGTAGGAGGTGTCGAGGAGGAGGTGGTCGTCCGGGGGGAGGGGGGCAATGGTGGAGTTGTCCATCTACTCTAGGAAGTCGTTGCGGCAGTGGGGGCAGATGAGGGGGAAGGGGGAGGACTGAATTCGTTGATTCTACTTAGTTGATTTGCTGTATTATGTAACATTAGTTGATTCTACTGAGTGATCCCACTGACACATTTCTATGGTGGCTGGGTTTGTTGCTGTTCTTTTTTCAGAACCTATGTTAACTGTCTCTCAGTGTCTTCATGTCACCATGTGCTTCTCCTTGTGTTTCTTACTTCTAAAATCATTGAATAATCTGTGCATTTATGGATGTGAGGCATTGATGCTCTGTCACGATGATGTGAATGTTTTTGTTATTTTTCCTAGATTGTTTTGCTGGATTTACTGAATAATCTCTCACTGCTTAACCTAGAACCATGGTTATATTCTTACCAAAATGTATTCTTTTGAGATGTGTCATCAGCGCTAATTTTTTAAGTAAAAAATCTACTACTCTCTTTTATCCCTGCATTATTAAACAAAACACTGTATTGAGATCTTCTGCGAGGAAAGTAGTATCATGTTATTTGGTGTCTGTTTAGGTGGGAGATTGAGGTTCTAAATTAGTGTAAATGTATGACGTAAAAGTATGTAACTAGAGAGTAGGGTTCTAGAAGGCTTACATATAACTATGAGATGGATGCCTGATAATGGTTATTGGTTAGTTCATGTGTGCAACTAATTGGCAGCCATCATCAGTTCCAAAGTCAGTTCTAGACTTCAGCGGTGGTTAGCCTGCACGGATGTCTCTTTGTTCGTGTGCCGTTTGAGCAGTCAACAAACCAATAGTGTGGACTCTCTGTGTGAAGAGCTGATATAGTGAAGAAGAAATTATTAACCATGAGCAGCTCCATGCTTATTTGATTTCTTGCTTATAGAGATGGGTGGTGGGTTACTAGCTTATTTTTTAAAAAAATTAAATAAAATTAATATACTACTGACTTTGCATCCGGTCATTAGTGACTGAGCACCTCGTGGCTTAGTAAATGGCAAATGTTAGCACTAGTGTTAAATTAGGAGTTCATCCCTATTCAGCGAGTTGTTTATGGGTAGATTTTGGTTATAATTTTATGGCAAAAGGCAAATTTAGTGCACAGTGATTATTAGTGATGGAGAAGTCGATAATGCCTGAATGTTGGTATTTGTTATTTATACTACTACGACTAATGATTTTGGAATTCTCAGTGTCAGCAGGAAGTCTCAAAGTCAAATGTTTATGTTGCTGGTTAGTTTTTGTGGGCTGTAGAACCAAGCCAAACTTAGTTGTATTTGTGTTTAATTTAAGGCCTCTTGATTCTTGATTATTTACTTCATTCTTGATTATTAGTGATGTTGACTATGTAAATGAACTATGAAAAAGTTTGAACCAGCATGTTCTTATGCAAACTACTACTATGAACTATCAGACCAATGAAATGGTTGATTCTTGATACATCAGCTCTAGTAAAATCACATTGAAAAAGGCTTGAAAAAGCTGTAGTAAAGTCACATACTAGAATGAGAGCTTTGAAATGTACTTCAGTTGATCATTTCGGACAAATGAAACTCAGAAACTATCAGAACTACTTGACGGAAAAAAGGCTTTACTTCAGTTGATTATTTCAGACAAATGAAACTAGACACTATCTAAACTTAAAACTGTCTAAAGCTGCTAATCAGAGGGTCTAAATCTGCTCCTCAGAGGGTAAGTCCGGCCTCGCCTCGATATCATCATAAGTCCTTGGCCCTGTCTGCCAAATTCTGAGGGTGCCATCCTCAGAACCCGAAGCATAAGTTTCCCCAGTTGGAGCAAACCGCACACAATGAACAGGACCGTGATGTCCCTTGTTACAAGCTGCAAGGGTAGGGTTAAGATTAGCAGGAATCAGACAAAAACAAAAAATGAAAGAGATCAACCAAAACTTAACTGCAATGCCATACCTGTTTCTTCACCAGTGTGAAAGTCGAATAGACGAACCCACATATCTTGTCCTGCCGCAGCAAATCTCAAACCATACGTAGGTTCTAAGGAGGCACAGTAGACTGGGCACGGCATGTTGTAGTTCTTCATGAGCTTATAGCTATTGAGATAAGATCAAAAGGCATATTAGAGAAAATCAACTACTTTTTACATTTAGATACATTAAGATGATGATCTCATTATACTCACTGATTTGCGTCCCAAAACTTCACACTACAACCATCAGTGGTTGTAATGTATCGTTCATCCTCGCTAACTTCGGCACTCGTGATTTCTGATTCAGTCTTGAGCGTCTTGACCACGTTGCCTGTTCTGACGTCCCATAAACTGAAAACACCATTTACTAAACTTCAATGTCCAGAAAGCATAGACTTAATTCAATGTCTAGAAAGCATAGACTTCACAAATAAGCTTCAATGTCCAGAAATCATAGACTTTACAACAATTTAGCTACTTCCACTTCACAACAATTCAATTTAGCCAGGGACAGTTTTGACTTCAAAGCATAGACTTTACAAGAATGGCTGATAGTAGCTACTTCTACTTCACAACAAACAATTTTACAGGTTACCTGACTGTATCCATACAAGTAGATAGTATGGTCTGATCGTAATGCAACCAAGAGACCGTTCTGACAGGCGATCTATCCACATCGAGTTCTCTAGGAGGTGCATCGGGCCGATCCAAGTCATAGATTCGAAGCTTTTTCTCTGATCCACCCGTCAGCAAAAACTTGTCATCCTACGGGCAAAATGAAACACATCAATGAAAAACATAGCATAACTTAAAAAGAAAATAAAACACATACCTCCGAGAAAGCACAAGATCGGACGATGTGTTTGTGCTCAAAAGACTGTAAAACCTCTCCTGATATCGCATCCCAGATTTTTCTACGCAGGTATGATGGGCACTATCAGTAAATTGAAAGATATGCAAATGCTATAAAAACTTAAAGTTGATGAATCACATACGCTGAATAATCAGCGGAAGCCGTTGCAGCACGGAAAGCATTCGAATCCAAGCAGCAACTCCAGACGGCACCCTTATGTCCCTCGAAAGTGCCCAGCCACTCTCCTGTATCGCCATGTCGGAGCATCGGGGATGAATCTGGTACACCAAACAATTCAATCACACAATTTTTTTGATATACACACTGATTACAGAAAAAAAAAATGCAAACCTTTGCTGGCACTAATGAGGAAGTATTCTCTGGAGTGACGGGGACTCCAGTGTAAATCAACCACGGGCCGAGAATGGCCGTGACAAACCACCGGAAACTTCCTCTCCATCTCTGTAATTCAAGCAATGTTACTTCAGAATCACCGACTTTAAAAAAAACTGGACAAATTATTGACTCATTTAAGTTATATGGAAACTGAAATACGTTAAGTTCGGCAGTCATAACAGAATGAAACTCTAAATTGTGCCGTTAAGTTCGGCAGGCATAACAGAATGAAACTCTAAATTGTGCTGAGGGATGTGGATATGGATTCAAGCCAAAATTCTGTTTTGCGTATTCTTATAATAACATATTTAAAAACTTTAAATTGAACCAAATCTACTTTTTCCTTTACAGCAATTATATAATACTACTATTAAACATTTTTTAAAATAATTATATAATATAAAACATTTTTAAAATAATAGAACTATTAGATGGTTTTTCTTAAATTAATAATTTATATAGGTAGGAGCGGCAATATGGACACTAACCCGCGGGTTAAACGAGTTGTTTATTTTTAAACCTGGACGGATATGGGTAAAATTAATAATGGATTAAATGGGTAACGAGTTAAACGGATAATTGAAAAATATGGGTCGAATATGTTGGGTTTACGGGTTGACAGTGAGCCTATAAAATGGCCAAACTCAAATGGGTAACGAGTTAAACGGATAATTGAATAATATGGGTCGAATAAGTTGGAATTACGGGTTGATTGTGAGCCTATAAAATGACCAAACCCATGGATTTTACCCGATTACCCATTTTAATTTTTTGTATAACCCGTACTGCCCGGCATTATTTGGCAAATACTCCTACGTGATCCGAGAACTACTGGGAGAAAAGATCGGTAAAACTAAACTGAAATTAAACGGAACCGAGAGGCAGGGCCGACCCAAACCCAATGCGAGTTGGGTGATCGCATTGGGCCCAAGGAAGGGAGGGTGCAAAATTTTAAAAGTTTTTTATTTAGTAGTTTGGATTCAGATTTTAATAGAATATATTTTGTTATCACATAATAAAAAGTGAATTTGGAGTCTATTGATAAAATATAGATTCATATGAATGTCATGATTTATATTGGTCAAAATAATAAAATTGAAATTAAATATACATAGAAAGTCTCAGGAAATGTTTCATACCCATAAGCTTATAGATAGATCCCCTAAAATTTTACCTTAAAGTTGTAATTTTTTTGAAAATAAATATTATATTTTATAAGTTTTTAAAAAATAATGTGTATTTGAATGTGAAAATATAAAAATACATAATATAAAATACAATTTTAAATTTAGTGTGTAATTTAACAAATACAGTGTATAAGTGGGAAAAAATACAATAGATTGTTCATAATTTAATGATAATCCACCATGAGACCTCCTCTACATATTGTAGTAGTACAAGCTTTCTCTTATCCATTTTCTTTTGTATGCTTATCTAATGTGACATACAATAAGCATTTTCTAGTTAACACAAAATTTAAACTGTTTTATAAAAATTAATTTGCTTTCCATTAATTTGTATTTATTTTAATATCTAAATAACTAAACATATTATATGTTAATAATTTTTATTGGTTCAAATATGTAAATAAACTCTTATATCATTGTTCATTTAATGTTATTTTTATTAATCAAACTAAAATTATATTCTATTGATTTATTAATAAATAAATTATTTGTAACTAATCTCTAAAGAATTCTAAAATTATTTTTAAAAATTGTGTATTCTAGCCTTTATATTTATACTTGTTCGGTCTCATATAAGTTTTACATTTTAAAATAAATTTTCTCATTTCATATATATTAAAAATATTTTAATAATTTTAGAATAATTTTTTTAAAAAATATATAATTTTATATTTTAAAGAAGGACCGGAATTTTTGTTCGCCTTAAGCCTCAAATGGATTGGACCGGCCCTGCCAGAGGGGCAAGCTCTCCTCCGCCGCAGCCTTTGGCGGTGGGGAGGTTAAGATCCAGGTTGATGCTGCTCTGCTTATTGGTGGCCGGAAGATTGGATCGCTCATGTAGAGGTCGAGCACGACGGAGGACGAGTCGGACTCACTCTGGACACCATTTTCTCCGGTTAGGGTAGATGAGGAACCCGTGGCCAGGTTCATTGTGTTTGATTTGTGGACTTAGCATTTTCTAGAACCTGTTCCTGACTTTAGAGTACTTGGCATTATCCCCAAACTTCCCAATAGAATTTCTTAGTGGAAGAAAAGTGTTTCATACTGCTGCAATTAAGAAATTACTTCCTATGTGTTTGCTTTGGCTTCTGAAATAGAGTTCCCTGGCACTAAGGAGATCGTGTTCCTTGATTGCTTCCATCATACTGGACAAGAGTTTGTTCAGAGATGCATTACAGAAACATAGCAACCATGCAAAGGATGGTAGCTGATTGTCGTAACATGGCAAATGATGCAATACTAAATCAAGCATCTCGCCACAGAAAATATGAATGACACACTCAACATCCACAGGAGGTTCCCGGTAATATGGATGGGTGTATACTTTTTAAAAATTGAAAAATCTCAAATTTACATGTTTAACCCGTTTGGGTTGAAATCCGTGGGTGTACCCATTTTTAACCCGTGATTTGAGTGGTTTTTAATTCACGGGTTGAACGGGTTTCAACCTAACCCATTTAACCCGACCCATTTTTGACCCATTATAAAATGGGTTGAAATGAGTCATATCCATAATTTTTACTTTTGCTATTATCCGACCCTACCCGTCCACTCATTTACCACCCCTATATATAGGCTTCTAAATTTCAAAATGATTATAATAGCACTACTAAAACAACAATATAAATTTTTGAAAAAGTTAAGAATTTAAAATAAAATGCAAGAATGATTTAAATGGTTAATCACATAAACAATGCAAATCACATTCAACGAAAAATAAAGGCCAAAAAAATTATACTTACCGTCCTATAAACCAAATAATAATAATTTAAGGAAAATATTTTGAAAAGATTACTACAATAAAAACTGATTACTGATTCAGAAAACCTTTCAAGAAACTAATTACTCATTACTGAGGCAACTAATTAGGCTACTCATGGGAGATTACTTTCAAGAAACAAGATTACTATCAAGAAACAAGAAAAACATAAAAATACTAGTGGAATTCTTACTTGTTACTCCGGAAGATCCTCGGTCGGACACTTCTCCTCTGCTGTCATCTTGTTCTTCTCCGCCGGACACTGCTCCTCTGTTGTCATCTTGTTCTTCACCGCCGGACACTCCTCCTCCGTTGTCATCTTGTTCTTCTCCGCCGGACACTTCTCCTCTGTTGTCATCTAGTTCTTCTCCGCCGGACACTTCTCCTCTGTTGTCATCTTGTTCTTCTCCGCCGGTCTGTGTTGAAGTTGAAGGGGAACATACCCTTGTGAAGGGATACATTATCGCTCTCACTCTTTCTTCAAAACTCGCCATTTCTCTCATAATCTGTTTCTGACTCATTTCCAACTTCTTTATCCGGTTCTTCCACTTCCGGTGGTTGATTGGTGCCATGGTTGCAAAATGACAAGTGAAATATTGGAAGGGTGAAAGAAAGACAGCTGAAGAAATATGGTACAAGAGGTGACAGAAGGAGAACGGGAAAAATATAGCAGAAGAAATATTTTATTACTGCACCAGGGTATTTAAAGAACACTGCATGAAATGCAGTAGAAGTATATCTACACTCAAATAATGCAGAACTTTTAAAAAAATAAAATTTACAATTCAACCCACATAATTTTAATCATTGCAATTACAGCCACGGAGTTCCAACAACTACAGGTTGACCCACATACCTAAAAAGTTACATTTTAACCCATAAATTTATAAGAATTATAATTTAACCTGCAAATTTTTAACAATTACATTTAAACCTACAACATTTTAACAATTACATTTAAACCCTTACATGATGTATACCATGACAAAGAGAACCCAATCATAAATAATTAAGAAGTTTAAACGTTCCAGGTATAAAAACTCTTAAAAATTATGCTGGAATCTAATAAAAACATATGCTGAATGCAGAACAAAAATCATTAGAAACTGAATATTCTAATCATCATCAATGTTACAGAGCAATCACCTGTGCCACTCCTTCACAAAAGCCATTTCTAACTTTCATATCTTGGACAGCCTTTGAAAGCGCATCAGCAAACTCGCTTTATATAGCTGTAAACAAAGAAGATACTATAGAAACATTAGATTGCTGAAAGAAACAAAGTAGGGCATTCTTACAAGGAAAATAGAGCGGAAAATTATAATCTGGGAAGCCTCATGGCCATTATACTCTCTACCCACTCGATCAATTCAAGTTCCAAAAGGAATGCAGAATCACTTTTAAAGCACACCAGCAATACCCAATAAACATCAATTTCAGTTGTGTCTTCACCAAAAGCAAGCCATGTTATGCATGCTCGTAAAATATACTTGAGAATTTTCAAATATGTAAAATACGTCCCACCCGTTCACGCGACCGGAATACTACAAATGAATGAGCAAAATCACTCGTACCTTCTTGCATGAATATTCTGTTTGCACAAATGCAGGTTTGTCCACTGTTGCAAAACTTAGTAGCTAACTGCAAAACAAACAAAAAAGAGAAGAAAAATGGCATAAAAGCATGCTTCAAAAGGAACGTTAAAAGTAGCAAACCATAAACCAGTATCCATAAGTAATTATTCAGTAGAACACCTCAACCAGGTGATCCAATCAAGGTAATCAAATAACGAGGCTGACAATGGCAGCAAGATTACAAATTAATACGACACTGCCTTTTGTTGTCATCCCAACAACCTAAAAGCCTAACAATCTAAGCCACCACACATGGAGGAGGCATGAACAACAGTTACAAAAGTAAGTTTATAAAAATAGAATGCCAAATCATCCCAAGAACATATATAATAGCAAGTTTTAATGCATATAATAAATAATCCCAAGATCATCAAACTCCCATGTACATTCACTGATAAAATTTAACGTTACGAGAATTTTATGTCAAAATTTGTGCATCATAGAATTAGCATGCCATTTGCGAAAAGATTGTCCTGTTGATGTCCTTGATATTCCCCAGAATAGGCCAAACTCGTGTAAGTGCAGCTTTGAGTCTTGGAGTGAATTGAAATGCTTCAAAAAAACAAAGTTGGACTTGACATTAGCAGAATTGCTTCTTCCATCATCTGCAAGAGGATCACAAATACAACAAAATTAATGTGCATATGAATCTTTTAATTGCAAATTTCCAGTAAACGGATAGGAAAAAAAGAGGCCAAACACACCCCAACTATTTTCACTTCCAAAGCAACAGTAGCTCTATGAATAGTAAACCTTCGCATGTAACTAAAATTTCCAGAAAATATTAGAAAAACATCAAAACTACCCCCAACAAGTTGATACAGACAAAACTTACGAAGACTAACAAAATTACTTTTGCTAGACTCCGTTATCAAAATCAACATTGTAATCAGGATGTCAGTGGTCAAGTTTGAACACGATGTTACAAGTGCAGATGACAGTACAAAGATCGATGATATATGAAAGCCGCCAAAGTAGAGAAGATGTAAAACAACTCACTATATCAGGTAATTGCAAACCAATGGCCACAAGCATGCTTGCTGCAGCTCTTTGCCAATCCGCATTATATTCCCATAGAAATTAGTAACATAAATCACTAAACGAACTCAATGAATAACAAATAATAATAATATGAACCTAAGTCAGACTCATACCTTAGATGATACCAATTCTGCAGTGGCAATCTTCGAGAGCTTTGTCATGTAAGATGATTCAGCATCGCGCTTATCCAGTTATTGTTAAAAACTAATCCCTCCAATCACCAAATAAATATATACGTGAGCTATAACTCCTTATAACAGAGGATCTTTGTTTCTGTTGAGATATGCAAAGATTTAAAGGCAGAAACAAGGTAAGACAGGAAAATGTTTTAACATTAGTTCATACCTTTTGACTAACCAATTTAGTTTTGGCACTGTTTTCTGGCAATTTCCCTCCAGTTACTTTCTGATCCTGCATAACATTTCCACTAGATCTCATTCTAGCATTAGATGGGATATTCCTTGGGAGATTTTCATTAGCACCAGCTGAAATTTGACGACCACTAGCAGCCACAGATTTCCCCCTACTCTTCAATGTTGCAGCTGTGGAAGAGAGTTTATTGGCAGAACAAGGCACCAACACCTTCACATGTGCAGTCTGTTGCTAAAAACATAAATGGTCGTTAAAAATACACGCATCAGGAACACGATTATTTATCAAACATCTTCAAGCTACTTTATCAAGTCTAAGAATCACAATAACTTGATAAGGATCTAAATTTCAAATAACAGGAAGAATCAGCTGCAAAACTCAAGGAAATGAGGAAAAAGGAAAAGCATACATCAGATAGCATCATAGCACTTTATCTAACAGGTTTACGTAACAATGCTTGAATCACCACAAGGCATCTAAATTTCAACTAAAGGAAATAATCAGAGGTAATAAAAACCCATGGAAATGAGGAAAAAGGAAAGGCATACATCAGATAGCACTTTATCAAAGAGGTTTCCGTGGCAGTACTTGAATCACAATAAGACATCCAAGCTTCAACTAAAGCGAAGAATCAATGGTTACAAATATGGAAATGAGGAAAAGGAAACTTTTGTGTTACATAGTTGACTGCATTCCAGAACAAGCACACACAACAAAACGATAAATATACAAAATGAAAATTAACTCAAATCACATCGGAGATTCAATCATTCAAGATCTGATGAAAATGAAACTTAACCTATTAATGTCGCTACCCGTAGCTTCAAAAATAAGCTCGTCCACCTGTATGTAACACAGAAGCAAAAAAACGAACAATCAATTCACACAATTGAAAGGCAAATAAGTGTGCGCGAGAGAGACGTACACGCCTAGTGAGACCGACGTTGACGCGATCGTTGATCTTAAAATCGGACATGCTGAACTTGATGATGATGATGTAGCTGAGATCATCCTCCACGTCATCGCACAAAGCAGCTTCTCTCTATTCTCCTCCTCCTCGCCTCTAGAAGTACTCGGAGCTGCCGCGTCGAACTCCGCAGCTTTCCTAAACGCCAAACACGCAATCACCGACCTCCTCCCCCTAGAACCGCCGTAACTAGGCGCCGCGGAGCGCGTCCGGTGACGGAAGATGAGGCGGAAGCACAGCATTTCTACGGCCGCATTCCGGAGGCAGCGTCGAACAAACTCCACTTAAAAGCGTCGACATCATCACAGCACAGTAACAACAAAAGCACCGGAAATCAACTGCGCACGTCTCCGGCGGTTAAATTCAAAACAAGAAAAAGTTCAAAATCAGGGAAATTGGCGCCAGAGCATTATAATCACATCACGTGACGGGAGTTATAGAATTGGGTTCTGAGTTTTGGAGAGAAAAAAGAAAAGGAATGTTATACTCTCTTTTAAAAATGACACATTTGCTTTTAACATAAAGATTTACAAGAGGGTAGAATTAGTGGTTGAAAATTTATTGAAAGAATAAAAAGTAAATTGAGTGAATGAAAAAAACATAGAATTTACCAAAAAGGGAAATGAGACAATATTAAAAAACATACCAAAAATGAAAGTGTGTCAATGTTAGAAAACCGGAGGGAGTAGATGTTTGAGTATTGGTAATTGTGGTCCCTATTTTACTTAAGACTAAATTGTTTTTTCTCAACATACCATCTTTTAGTCTCCGAGAGCAAAATCACATTTGTTTAGTACCCTACATATTCAAAGTGAAATTTTCGGTCCCTAAAACCTGATTTTGGGTGATTTTCATCTTTTGGTCCCCAAAATATTTTTTTTATATGGTTAGGGGTATTTTTGTAATTTCACTTATTAAAATAGCAAAAATTAAACCTCATCCCGTCGACGTCCGCTTCCGCCTCAGGTCGCGCGTAAGTCACACACG
>JAULKM010000011.1:1157921-1172063 GCA_032355605.1 Rubia tinctorum | reverse complement strand
GCCGGCGGCGGGGCCGCCCCCGCCGCCGGAGGACTACTCCCAGACCCCAGCTTCCAAATGATGGACCTAACCCTCTCCTCTCAAACCCTTGACTGGAACCAAGCCCTATTGTAAGTACTTCCTTTCCTAGGGCTAATTTCTTTGCGCTGAGCAGATAAGAGTCGTGTTTGTAATACTGATCATTCTATGCAGTAGAGCGGGTGAAAAAGGCGAGAGCAATTTCCGTTCGATGCTCCAAGAAGAAGCATCGAGCGGAACATTTCAGCATCATCAACAACAACAACAGCAACAAGAACATGATCAGTGGAATAGGCATAAAATATATTCAGGGAATTGTGACCAAGATTCCACAAGATCACTTTCTTTGGAGCAATCCCATGACTTCAGCCCCAACATGAGCACCGGGAGCAACCACCCGAATTTTCAGCTCGATTCTTCGGCAACATATGGCAACAGCACAAATAGTCCCCCTTCAAACCATGTGTTACAGGGATTGCTAGTTTCTGATCACCATAATCAGCCGATGAATTACGCGTACGCGAATTATGGCGCTGGTGTTAGCGGTGGAGGTGGTGGTGGGATGAACGCGGCCACGGATCATCAGTTCATGTCGCCTTCTTGGGCTAACAACAACAATAAGTTTCCTCAGTTTTTAAGGAATTCGCCTCCCCCAAAACAAGCGGCGCCGCCACCTCATGGTGGGCAGTTGCACTTCTCCAATAACACCCCATTTTGGAATGCTTCATCAGCTTCCATGAATGATGTGAGGCCTAGCTTGTTCCCTTCACTTCAATCACCAATTACTTTACCAAATTTCGAAGAGAAAACCAAGGTACATATATATAATCTCCATGTATCCTATATTTTTTAAAATTGAATATTTATTTTATAATTATTAGCTTGATTTTATGATTCGGAACAGAATATGAATGAAGCTCGGGATTCAGGCATGGCGAAGAAGAGTGGGAATGAGACCGGTGCAAAAAGACCGCGAAACGATACACCTTCAACTCCCATGCCAGCTTTTAAGGTGTGCATTAAAGAAAAAAAATCATGATTTTTTTTTCTCCGAATTGTTTTTGGGGTTTGCTTGCTTTTATGCAATGGCCATAGATAAGAGCATGGAGCTTTTTCTCTATGTTATCAGGTTAGGAAAGAGAAGATGGGAGACAGAATCACTGCTCTCCAACAATTAGTTTCACCTTTTGGAAAGGTAATTAATTAAGCTTAATTCTCTACTGTTCTTATAGTTCTCTTAATTAATTTTATTTTGAAATGATATTCTTATTAGTGATGATTTTGTGTGTGTCTAATTTCCGTCATTTATTTCAGACTGATACAGCTTCTGTTCTCTCTGAAGCCATAGAATACATTAAGTTTCTGCATGAACAAGTTAGCGTAAGTTGATGATTCTTAGCTCCATTAATTATAAATTTGTTTATATTTTATGATCAAACAATTAAAAAGAAAATTGATTTGGGGTTAATGGAATTCAGGCTTTAAGCACTCCATACATGAAAAGTGGAGCTCCTATGACAGTGATCACACACCAGCAGGTACATTAATTCCAAATGTCTATAATATTCACGTTAATTTCTTTACGAAACTCAATTGATGAGTTTGATTTTGATTTTGATTTTGATCAATAATTTCAAACCTCTTAAAGAATAAGTTAAAATATGCCATGATTATCATAACATAAGATCACAGCTGTCTCCGCCATTGATGAAAATTGTATTAGGTCTTTTATAGATTTGTTAATATATCTAGTGGTTTTTGGTTCGTCCATCCTTGATTTTCCAGTTCTTCATATCCAGCTGTAAAAAAAATTCGAATTGTTTTAAAAGTGTATATTGAATCTATGTAAGACTTGTTAGTATTGGGTTACTTCTTTTTTTTACCGTTCTTTTTTCCTTATTTCTTATTCATCAGCTCACTGCATGAATTCACCCTAATTTCCATGATAATTGCGGCCTTTGATTATTTTTTTTTAAATTAGGACAGCCATTTTATTACTTTAACATTTATGTCAAGGTAAAATACGAGCGTCTGCTATGTTACCAAGCGTTTTTCTTTCTATTTAGTATCACTGATAGGACTGTAACTACTTTCTGATTCGATAGTATAGAATAAAGGGCTAGGTTTCCTAAAATCCCATCGACACGACGGATTTAATTTTAAAAATATACTTGCATTGCATGCAGAATCTTGATAAATCTAAGGAAGGTGGAGAAGGAGCAAAACAAGACCTGAGAAGCAGAGGGCTGTGTTTGGTGCCGGTTTCGAGTATGTTCCCGGTCACCCATGAAACGACTGTGGACTTTTGGACCCCAAGACTTGGGGGAACTTTCAGATGAAAGGTGCGCAGCAATGGAGCTACTGTGTGACTGTGTGAAAACTTTGTACTGAAATCCAAGTTCAAGATTATTGTTGATGAAAAAGATGACCCTTTAATTAGAGGACAGGCAAAAAAAATGATGAGACTTTGGACTAGAAAGCTTTCGGGACCAGTTAATTAGTTAATTTGTAGCTAGGGGATCTGATATATGTATAAGTAGTCTTGTAATAATCCAAGAATTATGATTAAAGGTTACCACTCTCATCAGAAAGAAGAAAATAAAAAATTCTCCAGATAAAAATGTAGTAGGCAGATGATTAATTTAGAGAAAAATTAATTTGTTGTGTATTAATTTAGGCTAAAGAGGCTTTTGTGGTTGCAAATTCTGGGGTGCAAAAGAGAGCTGGCATGGCTCTTTCTTTTTTTTTAAATGTTTTAAAAGGAAGAAAGAAGATGGAATAATTGAATTCCAGAATAGGAGTGAATGAGTGTGGGGGAGATGAGTTGATTGGAAATCTCACTTTTGATTGTTTATATGTTTGGAATATGTTAGTGGAAGTCAGAGGCTGGCCCATGTTTTTTTCCTTTTTGGGGTTTATTTTTTAAAAAAAATCATGTGTTTGATAGTATTTTAGAAATATTGTTGGAAGATGTTTATTGAAAGTTTTTATTAATTTATCTGTAAAGATTAGGGTTGTCAAACAAGGGTTAGAGATTGATCGAGGAATGAAGTTATGGGTATTGTGAAAAGTTATATTTTCATAACGTAAAATGTGCTTTTATGGTTCCTTTTTTTTAAAAATATAAATGTGAATATAATTCTAGTCTCATTTGAAATATTTGATCAACTGTTATTTTAAATGAAATGATATATTTGTCCCTCTTAAGAAAGTGTAAAATATACACTGACCGTTTTGTCTTCCCGAATTCCTAAATCTCAAATCCTGATCAATTTATTCTCTTTTCTTTCCCATCTCCCATCTTCTGCAATTTGTTTCCTGTTTACCAGCGCTTCTGGGTCAAAACTTCTACCATATTATGCAACCTTGGGAGGCACTTATGCATCGACGCTCCCATATTCTGCACAGGCACCGCCTCAGAGAGGTCTTGAAGGCTGTGAGCGGCATGCAATGTCGGAGAGGAGGGTTGTGGTTTTGGGAGTGGTGGAGGCGAATTTGGGAATAAATTTGTGTTGTTGGTGCTGGAATTTGGAAAATTGGAGGGACGTGCTATGGTGTGGGGGGGGGGGGGGGGGGGGCGGGGGGGGGGGGTTGGGAGTGGTGAGACGTTTAGAAAAGGGCGGGAGTAAAAAGGTTAGCAAGAATTTAGATCTGAATCCAAGAGTAATTTGATAATTTCATTATTAGTCAATGTTGGAATATTTTGAGTCAACACCAGTCTCCAGCGCAACGGTTATGAATTTCTGAGCCAATGTCGGTGAAAGATTATGTTAGCACTTTTTAAAATGTAAGGGTTATATTCACATTTATAAAAAAACTAGGTGTCATCAAAGGATTTTGGCCCTTTCATGATTTATTGAACAACTATGATATTGTTTACACAAAGTATTGCTATAGATTGTTTAATCGTTCAAGGGGTATTTTATATGTAAATAAAAGGGTGATTTGATGTTTATTTTTATTTATTACAATAATATTTTTATAATTTTGTAATCCTTATTATAAAATATATCTTGAAATACGAATAATTATAATCTGACCCTAAAATTATCGGAACAAAGTTTTCCATGATTGGTCTAACCATTAGGCGGTCTAACAAGAGACTTTCTCTATTTTCTTAACTTATATATTGTAATTTAATACTTTATATATTAATTTAAACACGTGATGAGAATCAAAATATATAAGATGATATTCAAATTAAAAAATCTTGTTTTCAAAAAGAAAAAGAAATCCACAATGGTTGTGTCAAAATTCATGGGAAGACCATAGTTTTCAAACTAAGCCTGTGAACATATACTCTTCGTGTTTGAAGATAAAATGCACACTTTAACTAATAAAAATGAGATAAAAATATTTAATTAGTATTTATAATTATTTATAATTTTAATTATAAAAATTTAATTTTGTGAAATACATGTTATGGAAAATTAATAAGATGATACATGATAATATTTTAATTATTATACCAATCAAAGTTCAAGGTCAAAGTTAAATCATTTTATCAAAAAAAGAATATATTAATGTAATTAATATTACCTAATTTAAATTTGGACATCAATTATTATGAAGATTTTTTAAAAACAATTATGAAAATTTGAACATTTGAGCTAAAGTCCATTTAATAATTATTATATTATACCTGTGTATATTAACATATTAATTATTATCATGTTTGAGTGCTGATTTATACTCTCAGTTTCACAATAAACTTCATATTTTTCCTTTTAATCCTGTGATTTGTACAAAACAACCAGCTTACTTCTGTGTGCTTTGCATCCAATGGTCACTTTAAACTACGTCCATTGGAAGGTGAGTAGAAAGGAAAGCCAAAGCCCTTTATTAAAGGGATTAATAATTCTTTAAACGTTCTCACAAATTAATAATTGGTGGATTCTGTCTTACCAACTTATTTTTATTGTTTCATATATGCCCCCTATAAATGCAAATTGATAGTTAATATTCTTGTAGCTTGCTTATTTAATCTAGTATATAATTGTTAGTGGCTTCTAAATTTCCTCGAATCATTCTGTATGGCGGCGCGAATTCATTATTGTGTCCATAGATGAATTGTGGGTGGATGTGTCAATTCGGGTTATCGTGTCTGCTTCGTGTCGGGTTGGAAAATGTCATGTTGAAACAGATCGGGTTGAAACATATTATTTTTATTTGTCGGGTTGGGTTAGGGTTGAATTGGGTTGGGTTATTTTCGGGTCGGGTTGAAAACGTGTCAGTTTTTTTCCTCGGGTCGGGTTGAGTTAATATCAGGTCGGGTTACTGTCATGTAATTCTTATACTCGGGTTAGGTCAGAATTTTGTCGAGTTGGATCTGATCTAGTTATTGTCGTGTCATTTTTTGTACTGAAGTTTTGTTCGGGTCTCATCATGTCAGTTATTTTTTATAATGTTTCTTATTGGATTCGAATATATTTCGGGCCTGTTCATTTTAGATCAAGTTATTATGCTACCCGATTAAATTTGGGTTGGTTTAGGTTATGTTTCAATAATATTATTGTTACAACTGTACTATTATCAGGTTCTGTTTCGTTGTAACTTCTAGTTATACATTACTGGAAAACAGGTATATAGACACGGTATGTCATTGTTAGGAGAGCAATATTGGTGCTAGGAATTTCATAGACACCGGTAATCTGGTAAATGAAACAAAATACGGGTGCCTATTAATAAATCTAGCACCGGTTTACTGAATACTGATGCTAGATACCGATGCCTATCAAGAAAAAAAATGTCTGAATTTAATATTTTTCTAAAAGTAAAAACTTTACTTATAACTCCAATTTGAAATCCGCTCGAAAGTGATGCTATCCTATACATCCCCGTTGTATTTTTCAAATTCATAATCTTTTTCGATTTCCCCTTTCTTACTTCTAAATAATCAACTTTAAATTACTCTAAAACATGTACCAGTGCTTTCCAACATTTCACCAAAAAAAAACATTTATTTTCTGTTTATACATATATGCAAGAATAACAAAAAAATTGTGTATTTTGGAGAGAAGGATAATGTTATAACGTGTTTTCGGGCCATAACGTAATTTTTCATAAATATGTTATAGTCGCTTTTGTGCCTACTATTTTAGTTGAATAGTAGTGTTCAGTATTCATTGAATTCAATTCACTTTTTAAAACACTTTAGTGCATTTTTTGTTGTAATAAATATTTTGAGTCTAATTTTTTTAATAAAAAACTAGTGGAGTCCTACCGCGTGTTGCGCGGTATATTTAATTTTAAAATTAGGATTATTTTATGTACTTTTTTTGTCTTACATATAAATTGAAAATAAAGAATTTTATTTACAATTTTGAAATTTAGTATCTACGGAAAAATATATGTGTGAAAAATTGAAATAATTAGTTTAGTGAGAAATCGTTACTATTAAATACAATATAAATGATTATTTTTATAATATTTCATTAAAATATTTAAAAATAATTATTTATATGTTGCGCTTATATTAAAGGTTATCATAATTATATGTATCTCACTGAACAAAAGTAAATATCAAATATTTTTATTAGTTCCACTAATTATAAAATACCCTCATCTAACTGTTATTCAGTCTATAACAAGAATTTGTGATAATTTATTAAAAATTATTTTTACAATACTTTTCAAACTGATTTTTAAATTAATATTTAGTCAACTCTCAATAATTACTAATTCAAAATTTTAATTAGACATCTCTCTTTATTTGACTATTATTCATTGGATTTATAAATTAAGTCATGCTCATTTTTAACTTAATCTTGTGTATTCAAATTTGTTATAAGTTGACTTCACGTACTATTAATCATATCTGTAAACTCGTACTATATAAAAACCCAACTGTATTCTAATAAGTATGTCTAAAGAATTTATTAGTTTGACTCATAACCAAATTGACTTGGTTTCATATTAAATGTTAATTGACTTTTTATAGTTACATTTGTTTTGGGTTGATTACACGTAGGTTATATAGTTGATTTATTAGCTTGAGTTAGGTTCGAGTTGAATTGGGTTCGGGTCCAGATTACCATGTCATATTCGTGTTTTGGGTTAAATTATGTCGTGTCGGGTTTTGGTATATGTCAATATTTCTCGGGTCAATATTTCTCGGGTCAAAATTGGGTTTCGAGTTGAGTCTGGTCGTGTTCAGGCCGGATTCAGGTCAATATTTCTCGAATCAAATCGGATTTCGAGTTGATTTGGTCGGTTCGGGTATTCGGTTCGGGTCAGAGATTGACAACTCTAATTCTGGGTATTATACACTATTTTGTGCATACGTTTTGTTAATTATACGGTTCTTTCAATTTTATTTTTATATGTTCAATAAATTATATATTCGATTTGATCCGATTTTATTTTGGATTTCGGATTTTAAAACGATAATGTGGGAAATTCCTGTATCTTTTATTTATTTTAAAATTTAAAATAAAAATTACTCCGTATTTTGTAGCTGAATTATGTCGTTTTGTGTGATTATTTTCGTTGGGCGCATGATAATGAGAGTGACGATTATTTTACCAATGTGGTTCCATATTGGAACGGTTGTAACCTGATAATTAAAAATAGAGAAATTAATAATTCACTCCAAATCTTATTTTATGCAAGGTAACCATCATAATTATTCATAGTTATCTATAATTTATTCCCATATCTACCAGGTCTGTGTATATAATAATTTGTCTTTTTTACTACTCTGATAATAAACAAAGTCAGTGAGGTGAGGACATGCAAGATTATCATCACATTCATATATTTTTCATCAAATCATGGAAATGAGATGAGAAGAAATACCATGCCATTAACTAAAAGAGTGCGTACCTTTAAAAAAAAACTAAGAGTGTGATGCACATAAAAAAAATTGAACTTTATATTAACATACGAGTATCTACCAACACAGTTTTTATATCTGTCATACTTTTTTCATCAGTTCAAAAAAAAATTGGGTGTTGCTATTCCACTCCATGTATTTTACTGTATATACCCTGTATATATACCTTATAAATACAAAGTGTATTAAAATAAAAATAAAAAATAAAAAATTCAAATAAAAAGTTTAATTTAAAATTTCAAAAAGCATGAATTATTAGTGGTAGCAAAGCAGTGGTGACATTTGGTGGCTGACGACTTTCTGGCGGTGGTCCGGTCGAACTCCAGCCTCGCACAGGCAAAATTCCGGCGGATGATGGTTCTCATATGTGGCTCTCATCGATCCAAATACGTGCCACGGGGCAAAAAAACCAAATGCGAGCCATAGGATGAGAGCCACAAGTACAAATTTTTGGATGCGAACCACGCGATGAGAGCCATGTGATGAGAGCTAGGCGATGAGAGCCACAAGTACAAATTTTTGGATGCGAACCATGCGATTAGAGCAACAAGTACAAATATTTGGATGAGAGCCACTAGTACAATTTTTTTGATGAGAACCACGCGATGAGAGCCATATGTACAAATTTTCAGATGAGAACCATGTCGATGAGAGCAACAAGTATAGATTTTAGGATGAGAACCATATGATGAGATCCAAAAGTATAAATTTTAGGATGAGAACCATGTTATGAGAGGCACAAATACAAATTTCCATATGAGAACCATGCGATGAGAGCCACAAGTAAAAAAAATTGGATGAGAACCATCAGCCGCCAGAACTTCGCTGGAGCTTGGCCGAAAATTGCCGGAATATGATTGGAAATTGGCCGGAACGTGGTCGGCCGACGCTGAAAAATCACCAGACCAATGCCGGAAAGTGGCCGGCCACCACCTTCCGCCACTGGACTGCCGGCAACGGCCGCCACCCTACCACCACTAATAAATTATTTTTTAACAAAATTATAAAATTAATATTGTTATTTGAATTTATTTTATTTTTATTTAAATTTTTAATGCATTTTATATTTATACATATAAATACAGGGCGTGAAATAGTTATGGACAAAAAATATTTTGCATTTGAAGTTGAAATGTACGTAAAACTACTCATAAGTCATAAATAAGTACCAGAGTGGTGATTATATCCGAGCAGTATTAGGTTATGATGTTATCTGAACGTGCAGTCATGGGGATGGGGCTTGGTAGGTACATTCCAATTATTCATTTTTTTAAAAAAATTATCTTCAATGAAAAAATTAAGGCAAAGTCTTGGGAAAATGGTATTTCCATAAACTTATGGAAAGACGGGGTTTAATTATAATAATAAAAGGTAAAAAAGTATTTGTTGCAATATTAAAGTTTTATTATGCAACGTGTAGTAGTTATAAATTTTATAACCCGGTTCACACAGCCCGAAAATTTTATCTTAATTTCTTCTAATTTACACTTTAAACCTTGGTCTTTCCATGACTTATGGAAAGACCGTCTTTCAAGAGACGGACTCAAAAATTAATATAGCAGGATTAAGAGATTGTGTGCAGCATTATAAACTATTTTACTTATAATCTGGTTGAACGAATTTAAAATGTATACTGTAATATATATTCTCTCAGGGATACGCTCATCTATTAAAACACGCATGGAATAATTGCTTCAAAACAGGATATTATAATTAAAATGTCAGATGAAGCAATGTAAAAGTAAAACTAAACACAAATGTATTATAAGAAGACGACTAATTATGAGCTGAGATCAGCAGCATAATCCAAGTGCACTTTTAGCTAGTCATTGAGAGTACCATACTGCTTTAGAATAAATTTTGGAATTACAGAGAAAAGATTGGCTTTGCTTAGAAGCATAATAAACGGATAGAAAAAGAGGGCATCTATTCACCCTATCATAATTATTCTTTTAGGGTAATTAATAATAAACAATGAAGGCTTCGCGTGTCTTCACGTACAAGCCAACCAATTCCAATTCCCTCGACTCCAGTACACAGCATCCTAGGTTTCATTTACTTGTGTCAATGAAAATGACATGGCCTTTTACCTGTTTGGAATAATTTATAATTATGCACATAGTGTTCTGAAGAAATACAAAATGTATTGCATGTACAATTCATGATTCAACTCAAATTCTCTTGAATTATTATTTAAAATCTATCGAGAAATAATTAAAACATATATTATACGTGTATGAAAGGACGAAAGGAATAATCATATGCATATGCACATTCAGTAATCACTAGTGTAGGAGATGCCTATTAAACGCGGTTATATCGGCAATTTCTAAGTGTCTTTAATGGTTTCGTCTTTAATCAATTAGAAAATAAGGCGGTTCATATAACCGCCTTTAATAGGATAAGAAACTGTTTCTTACGGTTTCCGACAGCGAGACCCAGATCGATCTCAACAGCAGTGACAATGCATAAACAAACGCAATACAAACAGAATAATAGCAATACAAAAGGCAATAACGACGCAAAAACAACAGAAATACAAACGCCATCCACGGGAGGCGAGCGAACGACGGAGGAGACTGAACGAAGGAGGCGGGGGGCTCGCTGGCGAGACTCCAAGAGGCGGCGATAGCGAGAGCAGACCAGGGGACGCTGCGGAGGAGATCCAGGCCGCAACAAGAGTTAGAGAAGGCAGAGGAACGACCAGGCGAAGCACCAGGTTGCGACGACGACATAGGCTCTAGGCGCCGATCGGAGGGAAAGGCGACGAGAGAAAATGGAGAAGGAAGAAAATGGAGGTCTGCGCCGACGAGAATAAAAATGGAGAATGAAGAAAATGGGTCTGCCCGAGTAGGGTTTAGAAAGGAAAAGTACAAGTGTTGGGTCTTCGCGAGAGAAAATACAAGTGTTGGGTCTGCGCGAGAGAAAATACAAGTGTTGGGGAAACGAAGGCCCATTAAAGGCGGTTCTTACTTAGAACCGCCTTTAAAATAAATTTGGGATTCGAGATAGTATTTCCGAGTTCATAAATGATCCCGAAGGTCAATTAAAAGTGGTTCTAAAGGTGGAACCTCCTTTAATCGTTTGTCATCAAAAGCAGAACCACCTTTAACTAATTCGAACACCCTTTAAAATGACTTGGGAGGGATTTTGAAGTCGGAAATGCTTCCGGACCTCAATTAAAGGCGTTTCCAATTGGGGCGAAAACTGAACTACCCTTTCCCTTAGTACCCTTTTCTTCTTCCTCCTAACCCATTTCTTCTTCGTCTCTTCATTCTCGATTTCACCCATGTTCTTTGTCCCCAATTAATTTCACCCCGTCTAGATCGCACTCCCTAATTCCGGTGGAGAGGATGAGTGGGTGGTGGGCCGACGTGGGGCAGAATGAGGCAGAGCGGTGTAGTGCTAGGGTTTTTGCAGTGAGGCGGAGAGACGGTTGGGGTTGAGTCGCGATGGGGCGGAGCGAAGGTGGGGGCTGAGTCGCGGCGTGAAGGTGAGCGAGGCGGAGAGGCGTGAAGCTAGGGTTTGCGGTGGTGGGGGGTTTCCAAAGCTAACCGATGGCGGTGGGTGAGCGGCGGGGTTGAGCGGTGGGTGGGGGAGGCTAAATGTCGGGGATCGAGACAGGGATAAGAGGTGGGTGAACAGTGGAGATAAGCGGTGGCTGAACGGTGAGGTGAGCGACGGTTAGGTTTCCGATGGTGTGAGTGGGAGGGACTGAGGGGCGATATTAACCTTCATGAAATCGTCGGCCGACAAGCTTTTGGCATCGCTACAACGTCGGGGTGACAGACAAGGACTAGTCTCCGATAGGCTGCTTTAATTTCGTTACTCGTTGCTCCGACCGGGATCCCAAAACCTCGTTGCACAATGAGGGAGACGTCAGCTTCACACACGTCGTAGTGTCTCCGCTGTCGTACTCCATTGTGGTAGCGGAAGAGTAAGCGACAAAGATAACATATTTCCTTGGTTGCCAAAAATTGGGGGCGAAAATCAGTGGGGAAAAAGATTCACTGGCGAATAGGTGGGGCATGGGAACGCAGAGTCATGCTGTGGAGGAAAACATCATGAAAGATTCTAAAAGTTAAAAGAAGTTCTATGGAGTCTGAAAGTCTCAAGCGGCAATTTCTGGCAGAGGAGCGATATTTTTTGGCGGTGGGGTAGTTCCCGGTGGAGTAACGGAGGTCCTGGTGGAGCAATGCAGTGAAGAAGAATAAAATCAATAAGATGCCACGTCACAAGGGGTATTATGGGTATCAATTTTTTTAGCTTTTTAGTCAAGAGTATTTCCATCATTAACCTTTCGTGTCATTGCTGAAATTTCACAGGTCAACACCGGAATTGGGGAGTTTGGCTATATCGGCACAATTTTTTTGAAAGTTTGGGTTGGATTGCACATACAATAAATAGTTAGGGTTAAATTGGCACTTTATGAAATTACAGGGTTATATTCGCACTTTCAACCAAAAGTTAGGGTTGTGAATGTATTTTGCCCTATGTTTAATTATGAGAAAAGCCGTCTTTTCATTGAACAATTATTGTATTTAAAAATTAATTATTGTATTTATAATTTATATATAATATAGGAAAAGTTTTGGAAAATACCGTCTATCCATAGGCATATGGTAAAACATGGTTGAACTAGAATTATGTAATGGTAAAAGGGTTTTAGTTGCAATATTAAAAATTTATTATGGAACGTGCAGAAGTTATAAGTTAATAACCCGATTAATGCAACCCAATTTTTTTGTCTTGATTTATTCTAATTTTCATTTTAAATCTTGGTTTTTTCATAATTTATGAAAACTCCGTCTTTCAGGAGACGGAGTCTATAATACATTCTACATTTTTATATTCTAACACATAATATTTAAGTTATTATACACAATGTGTAACTTTAAAGTATTATGATTGTCTTATAATTTATGTGAAAAACGTCTTTTAACATAAGAACACATTCTAAACTTATTATATATAAAATGATGGAATTAGATCATGTGTTGTCATTTTCAACTTCATTGCACTTTATCTCTGTCCAATTCAATTTAATTTAATCCACGTAAATTTAATTTATTTTTTGTTTGATGAAATTTAGTTTATATTCGTGATTATCATTTCTCAAGTTGTAAAATTTGAATTCGGTTTAATTTAATCAAATGCATCATGCAAAAAAGAGTCTGGCCAATAAGCATGTAGTTAACTCTATAGTCTCAATTAATAAAGTGGATATTGGCCTAATATTATCGATCGTTTGTCACAAAAAGGACATTCGTCACATATTTGTAAACATATTATTAAAAATAATGCACTATTCTTAATTCAGCCAGAATGAAACCAAATTCATTGAAGACATCTACCGACTATACCACTAACTATGAAAATTGCTAATAATCGGGTATATATTATTATTAATAAAAATAATATTTATATTTCTAATACTAAATTGGTTTAATTAGGGAATAGTTTTCTTAATAAATCAAGTCGCATTCACAGCGCAGTACTACCAGTCTACTATACTATTAAAAAGTATACTTAATTTGGTAAATTAGGGATGGTTGTCGATCTAACAGCACACCAAATTGTTAATCAAGTCCATTTCCATAAAACCAATAGTACAACTTTTTTTCTCCCTTTTTTGGGTTTGATTAATTAGCAAGTACTAATGGAAAGCCCTAGATATATATAAATACTAGTAATTAATTCAAAGGAGGCAAAGAGCGATAAGATCAAAGGCAAAGCAGAGAAAGAAGACAAGTTGCAAAAAGAACAGTGAAAATCATGTCAATGCAAAAAAAGAAATAAAGAAGAAGCAAAACTTGAAAAGTGAGGGCCTATATTCTCTTCCCTGTCTGGTTCGTTTGTTCATTCATTCATATATACAAAATATCTGCGTTTCTTTGCTCTTTTTCCTCAATATATATATTTTTTAATTAACATAGATGTAATAGGTATAACAAAGATTTGAGTGAGTCAGCATCACTCATTCTTCTGGTGAGATAGAGAGTCTAATTATAATTATTTAAAGATAAAAATGATATGGGATACTGTAATTTTTAAAACTTTACTTTCTCCGTCCCAAATCTATTTGAACTCTTAATTTTTTAATATTGTTCTCTATCAAAGTTTAATCACATATTAAAATAGATATATAAACTGTAAAGTCACGTGGGATGTAATTTGGAGAGATTGAAAAGACACGTGTGACTCATGGATTAGTTGATTGGCAATTTGTGAACTTATGGTAAAGAAGAGAAACTTACCATGTTGGAACATACTGCGATAAGCAGGATTTG